>JAQFZM010001256.1:0-19763 GCA_034695785.1 Galumna obvia | reverse complement strand
ATGATTTATAGATTAGACTCCTTTTAACTTCCATTTAAGAATCGATATTATTATGAGAATATTATTTAATTTTTTATACATAAATTATAAAGTTATAAATTATTACTTATAATGAATCATAAATTTATTTCGAGTAATATTTTAATTAAATAATTCAAAGCTAAATATTAAGAGTCGTAGTATAGTCTATGACAAATATAGCCTTTACATATAAATTCAGATTAAAATCATCTTGGTCTCATTTTAAAACTAAATGTGTAGATTTTATGGTTAAAATTTTACATGCGAAATGACCACGATCATTAAAATAAAATTGATAATTAAAGTATGCAATATATAATAGAAAATTGAAGCAATGATTTCAATTATTTAAGCACTTAATTAATGATAAAATGAGTGCTAAATTGTAAAACTTATCTGATTTATAATATGATTAATAAGTTATTAATAATAACGTATTTTTATATTCGTTTGTTCTATTATTAAATGCTTTTCCTGAAATAAATTTATTTTGAACTTTTGTTTATTTTTTGAATTAATTCATAGTTTATAATCTGAATAAGTTGTAAGATTGCAATTCTATTAACAATTTAAATGATTATAATTTAAAAGAGAAATGCCTTTTTATCCTTATTCCTTAATTTTCATTATTAAATACTTTTTAACAAGTTCTTTTTAAAAATACCCTTTAATAATCATTTATGTGTTAAATATTTAAGTCAATGAATTGATAGACACAAACAATTAACATTTATTAAAAGTAACTAGATTACATTTAGGTCGATGTAATTTGCATAAATACAAATTTAGAGACGATCCACAAATTAGTAGCAGTTATTCAATCTTTATATAAGTTTACAATTAATCAGTGAATGCAAAACAATTATAGGAATAGTTTCTGATTACAGTTTTAATTAGAAAAGTTTATATAACAAAAGTGATGCCAATTATAAAAAAGATGTAAGAAGTGATCACTAGGCAATTCTTAACGTCTTTTTTATAATTATGTGCGAACACAATTACCAAGAACTCAGCAAACTGATGCCTACAAATTAAACTTTTCCTATAGATATTATCATGGTCAATTCTCAATAATATTGAATGTACTGACAAATGGATAACAATAATGCCTTTAAGTGTAAACAAATAAATTTAATATTAAATAATTTCTAATTTTAAACATTAATTGTGGGAATAAATTTTACTTGTTAATATATTCAGGGGAAATTTTAAATATTCCCACACATAATTACTAATAAAAAGGCCATGATAATCAACAAATAAAGTTTTAACTAAAATCTACGCAATTAGCTTTAAATTGAAACCAAAATTTAATCATTTTAGATTAGATCATTTTAATCTGAATTCATGTGTAGAGACAATAGTTGTCACTATTTATTATACCATTCAATGAATATTTCAAACTTATATAAAAAAAAGTTTATTCTTTGTTTCCACTGAAAACTTATTTGTTTTTAAAGATTTGAGTTCAACGTTTCATAAATTCATAGGTAAGTCAGTATAACCTGAAGTATTACAAAACATATACAGACAACACTAGATTTTACAAGCAAGGTCAAAAAATCGATATAACCAGGTTCAAATCAAACACTTCTATGTGTATTAATGTTAAAGTTAATGTTATACTAATTTTATTCATTACAATTAATATAACTATTAATTAATTGTTAATATGAGGATTACATGAGTGAAATCTTAATATTATCGATTTAACCAGATTTGTTAATATCAAAAATATGGTTAAAAAGTGCCTAGACTGTATTCTGAAAATAAAGGGCAACAGAAATGTATCCATGGTTTCAAACCATACTTCCATTTGCATTGATTTCTATTCAAATTAAAAATGAGTTTTCGTTGAAAAATGACAAATAAATGACAAAAAATAAGTTATATATTAATAGATTTTGAGACAAACAGTCATTATATGAATCAACGTATGAATCTATGTATATTCATATAAATCTTTGTTTTCAAAGTAAAAGTAATTTGTCCGAACCCTAAGTTATAGTTTATATTCTTATATAAGTTATAAATTCTATTAATTTTTGTTAAAATTAAATAAATGATATTTTGTCAGAAGTGTCAGTAATGGTTATCATTTCTGAGAAATGGATTCAACTTTTAACAAAGGAATTCAATTCCTAGAATTAGATTAATATAAAAGAATCAGTGAATCAGATCTAATCTATACATATATAAGAATCACACGAAGAAACTCTTATCAAACTTAAGATATTTATCTTAATAAGTATTTATTTTGAACTTGTCAAATTAATTTAAGTTATTCTTTTTGACTTCTAAAAATGGTATCCACTTGTGTATTGAAAATAATCTTGGTATCTTTTAAATAAAAGCAGTAAATCTGATCTTTAAATTTATTTTTATCATTGAATTGAGAAAAATGAGACTAAAGTCTCAAAAGAATTTATTTAATTTGAAGTGAAGTTTCGTTTTTTACTTTTCTTTAGAGAAAATGTTTGAAATTAATTAAATTAAGACTTCTTTCAAAACAAACTTTTATTTTGATTCAAAGCGACATTTCAGACAAATTACACCAAATGTTAGACTCAAACAAAACTTTTGATTCAAAATTATTTTGGAATTCATTCAGAAATAAATGAGATTTGATTTTCATATTTAAAATCTGAATATTCTTTACTTTGTGTTCACTTTCAATAAGAATATAATCTTTAAGTGAATAAAAAGGTTTTGATAATAAAAATAGCGTTCATTTATTCATTTGAAGCAATTATTGTGGAATAAATGTTGAATAATGTAATGTATAATAAGGAAAATGACTTACGATCGCCGATCAGTTGTGAGGGTTGGTTTCGACGGATTATTAAAAGTATGAAGAATAGGACCAAAGGAATGAATAACTCGAAAACCAAAACATGCTTTTGATTTAAACCACAATTAATTGATTTGAAACAAAAATTAATTCAATTAAATATATTAAATACCGGTTTTCGCTTCTTTAGAGTTAAGTTTTTCCATAATAAGAGCTTCAATTGAGTTAAAAAGCCCATCTTGGTCACTTATTGTTTGTGCACAGATCAAACAAATATTTATTTAAATGACATTTAAATCACATAATTATTTGAGTCAAATGTTTTCAATTCTTGATTCAAATAAACAAAACTTGTATTTAAAAGTAAACCATAAAATGTGTTTAGAAATTGTCAATACATTACTTAATTAAAAATATTTTAAATTTAATTATAAATAATTGGCGAAAGTATTGAAAGTCTTAATCATTTGACAACAAAGTGTTATCCAATGAATTCATTATGTTTTGGCTTTTATTGAGAAAATCAGTCTCTGAGTGAAAACACTTCAAAACCATAAGAAATAGTGAAACACTTTTTCAATGAAACAGAGAGTCATCTGATTTGTTACGCAATCGCTGTTTCAAAGTCTTCTCTATTTTGAGGGCGTCATCGATGACCTCACAATAGACTAGCCTTTTAATAGACCCTTGGCTTTATTAGGGGTCACTTTAAATGATTTTGTTTTAAAAATATAGGTTTTATAGGCTTAGAAGAAGAAGACCACCATGCTTATCCTATGCTTATCTTGGAATACATTTTATGATTATTTCATATAACATTGAAATAGAGTTTCTTATAATTTATTATTATCTCTAATAGTTTATAGACTCAACTATAGTATTATACTATATATATAATATTATATTTACTATATTATTGACATAAATATAGATATGTATATAATATGAACTATAATCTTATCTATGATTTCATTTAAGTGTTATATTTTAAGATATTTATTAAATTATTGATTATTAGACCACCGCTTGTATACCAATCCTTTTCTTTCACATATTATTTGTTAAGTTTTGTGTCTTTCCTTTTCAGATAATTTAAAAACTTTTATTCAATGGAATAACACTTTTATGAAACAAAATTAAGATTTTAAAGATTTTTTAATTATAAGAATAATTAATTACCTTTTATTGAATTTTCAATATTTGAAAAATAAGTAAATATTATAAAACGTTGGTTTCATTATATTAAAAGTTATTATAAATCAAATAAATTTTATTAAATTAAGTAAAAGAAAATCGTTTAAAAAAACTTATTATTTATTGAAAGCCATTATTTTTAGGGCAAAAAACCGAAAATAAATAAAAGTATTTGATTAATGTCTTAAACCAATTGTTGTTATAAACCTTAATTGTAAAGATGTGCACAAATTTAATGATATCTTAAATGTTTGACACAAACAACAAATGAAATAAAAATAATTTTTGTTTAGAAAAAGAAATTCAGCAAAAAATCGAGATTTATATATATAAACAAAATTAAAGTTAATTCTAATAAATTGTTTACTTTTGTTGATCACTAGTTTTGAGAGACTGTCGTTTCTTGACGTCCCAATTGTAAACTCTGGCCATATTTACTTCAGTGGTTGTGATTTGATCTCTTAAAAAGTCTAAGTCTTTATCTATTTGTTGGAGATTTTTATCTGCGGTCTCGTAGTTCTTCGACAGCAATGCTTCCGCTTCTTCTATCGTATACTCAAGCATTACATTCGCCTAAAAATTCAAATTTTTATATATTTGTGTGACTTTTGATTGTTATTAGACTTACGCCTAACCAAAGACAGACTTTATCTGTCGGAGGAATCACTGATTTCATATAAACCTGATCTGAAAGCAAAAAATGGGTTTCCGTCTCTTCTTTTTTGTCCTGTTTTTATAAAATAACAAACTTTTAGTTTAAGTCATAATATTATGGTTTCAATGATTTCAATAAAGACTCAATTCTTATGAAAATATATTTTGTTTGAAAACTTGAAACAACGGATAAAATTGTAGCTCAAAAAAATAAGTAATGAATGCAAACCCGCTTTAATTTCACTAATTTTAAGACATCGATAGAGGTTTCGATGTCTGGGATCTGTTTCTTAAGACGTCTTTTCTTAAGAATAAGGTTTTGTTCCATAAATCTGTATTTAGTGTGTGATTCGTCCAAACGTTTTAAAACAAGAGTTGCATTCGAGTCGTTTTCTGTACGACTCATAAACTCTTCGACGTCTGACTGAAAGCCATAAAAAAATTCAAATTAATTAAAATCATTAAAAATCTTAAACTAAATACTGACAACAAATTCAGCGGAAGGTATTCCCAAACTATTACTCTTCTCTTCTGATGATTCTTCAGTTGCCGTCGACTCTCCTTTGTTGACCACTTCTTCTACTTTAGTTTCTGCCATTTTGTCAAATGATCAAGATAACTTTCAAATTGAAAATCTCAATATAAATTGTATTTTTCTAGTATTTATTATCACGTTTTTTGTTAAGACTTTTGCCGAATCAGAAAATACAGTCAAACTCTTGTTTAAAAACTCAGCCCTCAATATAAACACACAAACATATACTAAAAATGAAGACTTTCTAACATTAATTATTTCTTTTCGTTAATTTTATTGTGAGTTTAAAATTATTGAAATTATGAATAATTAATAATTTATGAGATATTATTTTAAGATAATATAAAAGTGTTATATTGGAGTCACATAAGGAAAGACAAATTTTAGCGTTCAATGCATTTGTTTGGGTTTGGGTTACAATTTTTAACATAATTTTGTTGCTAATAATGTTGGGTTTCAATGAGAAGTTTCAATAGAATTAAGATTAAGATTTGTCTCTTTCTTAGGAACAAAACTTCTTTTATGAATACAAGAGTTTGGATGTATTTTATATTTAGGAGACATCTCTCGCATTAAAATAAAACTTTATTATAATTATTTACTCAATAGATTTCTCTGTCTTTATTTGCAATGACGTAATGCTATTAAAGGGAAAGAAACGATTGTTTTGACAATTGTTTGTCATTTTGTTCTGTAATAAAAAGTAAATTTTGATCACAATTTTAATTTGATTTGTGTTTGAAATGCAAACAAATGACAAAACAGATGTTAGTAGTCCTCAAACCAAATGGAATGCAAAGAAAAACAATAAAAACAGCGAACAAATTGCTATCGAAATGAAACCACAAATGAATACTGACTTAACAGTAATTAATAGCAATAAAACGTCTCCAAACAAATCGTCGGTAAATAACTTAAAAACAAATGACAGGAAAACTATGAATAGTGTTAATACAAATTCAAACACTAATCAAACCAATAAACGCTCAAAAGGTTTGACATTTTTTAACCATTAATTATTAAATTAATTATTAATGCTTTTAATTATAATTTTTGATGATTTTATGATTTAGTGAATATAAAATTGTGTTCAAATGATATGAATTTTAGTTAATATTAACACAAAATATTTAATTCTTTTAATTTTGTCACAAATTTATTGATTGATTGCATGAGATTTTGATTTTGATTTTTGATTTGATTTGGGAATGTGTTATGTATTGACGCTTAGGTCCGTTTGTGTCTCAGTTGCATAACTTCAAAGCACGACTTAATTTGAATGCAAACCAGAAAAGCATTTCCAGTCTGAGACCAACGCATGTCTTTGCAATCGGAGGCAATGATTCCACTAATGATAAGAGAATTCATTCAAATGGTAGACATGCAAACAGTAGTCATGAATGCGTCAATAGATCGCCAGACCATCTAATGACAGTTGATGGCAGACTGAGAGCACACCATAAATGTTGTGATCATTCTTTAGTTCATCACTCGTTTATTTCAGACATAACAGATGTCCGCCAAATGGAGAACACTTTACTTACTTTACTCGAGGACTTTCACTCCGGAAAATTACAGGCTTTCGGTATATTTAAACTCTAATTATTTAATATTTTCTTAAATTAATTTTGTTATTAAAGGTCAGGACATAACTTTCGAAAAGATGGAAAGCGTTCGCGAACAGCAGGAAAGACTGGCCCGACTCCATTTTGACCTTAACCTACAACAAGAAGTTTATGGGTTTTTATTCTAATTTAAACTTTTAATACTTTACTAATTAATATATTTATTATTTTTGATTTTCAGTAATCAGACAGAAGAGGGTAAACGTCTGGCAAAGGATAATATGACTAAACTTATAGAAAATGTAAGCTTTGAAACCATTTATAATGAATATAAATCTATTGTTTTTATTTATTTCAGTTACAAGAGTTGAGTAATTCTATGTATCCTTTTCTTAATATAATTAGAGCACAATTAAAGGTAATATAATACCATTGGATTCTCATATTTCCAGTTCACTGCCATTTCATTAGTGGCACACTTTATCACAACATTGAAATAACCTTATTTTGTCATTCAAGTATAGTTTAGTTCATTTATTTTGTTTTAGAGCTCTTAGAACTTTTTCTTCCCAAAAGTATCAATGGATGTCTTATATGACAATTATTAAAAAAATTTTCCTTAACTTTTTTAAACCATTTTTTTGTCGACAGCGAACAGCTTCAGTCCCGTTCAACAGTTGTCAACTCATAAATAACAATCATTTTAATATCTTTTGTAAATTAAAATCAAATTAATGGAATTTACAATAAAATGTTATCAAATGATATTTAATTCATTTATTATTTTCATATTTTTTTAATAAATACCAAAAACTTAACGAAATATTCATTTTATATAAATCGGTTTTCTATCGAGTATTTACTGATAGAAATATGAGTGACATTTGGCCCAATATTTCTATCAGTAAACTGACTGAATATTTATTAATATATTAATTTCTTATTATAATGAAATACTTAAATTTGGGAAAATTCTTAATAAAAACATCTATTATTTTATATACAAGAATTAATCACTTTTAAAAAGTTGATAATACAATGAAAAAGTTGTAATCAGTTATAAAAGATTAAAATAACATTTAAGTCATAATATATTAGTCTATATTAACTAACATTTAAACTCGTTTTTACGATTAGTTCATAAATTAATTAATTAAACAGATTTTCATTAATTTTGAAAAACCTTTCCCTTAATTTTTAATTTCTTTTAGTTTATAATTATTATAAATTAGATTTTGTTTATGTTTTGTATTTGTGTTAATCTGTGTCAACGTTTTATTTCTTCTAATATTTATAGAAATGTTGTCTAAAGATATGGATAATTAGTGACTATTAAATAGTCTAAATATTGAATTAATAATTCCTTTCACTTATTGAGGACTTTCTGTTAGACAAGAATTAAGATCCGCTTCACAGACACCGTCCGCTTCAACGGCAAAGAGTAGTCCAGATTCACATAAACATAACTTTAAGAGATTTTAACAAATAATAGATTTAATGTTTGGTATGACTCACTTGATATGATTTTCTAATATTTGAGTCGTCGATATTTCTTTGAAGTTTCGGCAGATGTTTGAAATCGACTCGTTTTGAATCGAAATGAATGTCTTTTGCTATTAAAAGGATATTCTCATAAGACTGACCCAAAATGTCTCCGCCTTTTGACTCTAAATATATGTCTTTCTCTCCATTTATAAGAACTCTTTTTGTTCGCGATTCGAGTCTAACAACAATTCAAAAAATAATTTTAGAATTTTATATTTAAAAGATATAATACTTTAAGTCGTGGTATAAATCTCCTCGAATTGAAGCGGTTTCTAATGAATTGACTATTTTGTGTCCTCCAAGAGTTGGCAGAAGAAAGTTCTTTGTGTAAGTACTTATTTCATTTGGTTCAACATTGAATAGTATATCATCGATGTTATCATTTAAAGGATTTGTTGAACGAATTTGAAAGTTATTCGATTGAATCTCTAGTTTACCGTCGCCTAAATAAGAGTAAATATTGCTAGGTAAAATTTACTAGGTAAACTTATATTCTTGACCATAATCTGAATCAAAATCTTAAATCAAAATGAGTTTATTTTTAAGAATAAAATGTCACTTAAAATATGATGAGTAAAGTCAATTATTAAATATTGATTTCTATACGAGTACTCATTTGTTGAATTTTATTTTCTAATATTTATCATTAATATTGTGCATCACCTTGCTAATCACCTTTACTAATCACCTTTTTAGAATTTAAAACTTGCCATGGTATTTTATAGAATCTCTTAGAAATAATCATAAACCCATCTTTTGACTTCAGATTCTGAATCAGATTGGCTTAAAGAATTGAACCATGCTATTATTTTGTTTATGAAATTCTAGAATTGATCTAGATTCTAGAATCCTTTTAGTTTAGATTTTAAAAATAGATTTTGTGGAGACTAACCCAAAGTGAGACTATTGTCAAAGAAATCACTATTTTTAAGGATAATTTTCGCCGATTCGTCGCTTTCAAGACTAAGGGTTTGTTTAGTGTCCAAAGTCTTGATTAGTCTCGTAGTGAGCGATCCTTCAAATGTAATGTCACTCTTTATATCGATTCCTTTGTCTGTCAGAACCAAAGAACCGAATCCAATACCAGTCTATAGAATTGTATCAAACAATAGGTTTTATTATTAATCAAAATATGAAAATCAATGTCTTTTGTATAATAGAAAGTATTTCTCAAACAAATTCTCTTTCAATCGATTCGTTTCTTTAGACTTATCCTTCAGAAACACTTTAGTAATAAAGAAACTCAAACTCAAACTTTTGATAATCAATTCTATGGAATGCATTCAAATTAATTTGAGCTCAAAAATTAAGTTTAGAAGAGAGGGTTCTTTAAAGAGTTCTTAAATATAATTTAGTTTCGGAACTTTTAGGAACTTAAAGTACGCGCTTCAAAATATAAGCAATAATCGATAGTCATTGGTCAGCATCTTTTTATAATAGGGTTTGATCATGATACAACGTATAAGAAAAGGTGAAATATTTGAATTGAAAAATTATTAAAGGGTTTATTTTTCAATGAACTTGGTTATATTATTTAGGAATGAGATAAAAATAGCCTAAAAGGGCCTGAAAAAGGTCTGAATTTCCGAATGTAAAATATAATTTCATTAATTCATAAAAATATTTCCAATAATTTTGTTGTTTTCATTCGAATTAGTTTTTTATGATTTTTTATAACTAAAAATAATGATATAAAATGCTTAGACATGTATTCGATGGTCACAAAAGTTTATTGAGTTTTTTAACCCTCTTTTCAATTCCAGGACACAAATAGAGTTCAAATAAAAGCTCAAAGAACTTATTCGATTCAACTGTTGTACTCTTGTATGTAATTTATAAGAAATATGCCCTCAAATATATTTTTAAAACTTCAATAAATCACCGAAAATCAAGTTGAGCTAGAGTTTAATTAAAAATATACTTGCTCAACTATTCTTTAATAATAATTATTTATGATAACGTCATTATTTAATTATAAAATTATTAAAATTTATTTATATATTTTAAGATAATTTAAAGGAAAAAATTATTTAAATCATTTAATTTGAAGTTTGAGTAATAAATTAAATTTTAGTGAAATAATTATTGGTTTTACCAAGATAAACTTACATCACTTAATTTAAGAACATTAATGATCCAAAAAGTGGTACTCAGGTTGAAAGCGGCCACAATTGCCAAACATATCATTAAGACTAAAAACCATCGTTTTTGACACAACTCTATATTCTTTTGTGTTTCGGAATATTTAATATTTGAGTTATTTATCGGATGACATGAATTCTGGGCGAATGTTATGTGTTTTTTCATCGGATTAAATAATGACGAACCATAGGGTGACTGACCTATCGTTACACCATTTGTCACAACTTGTTTAATCATATTTTAAGTTTATCTGATTATAAATGAATAGTTTAGTTATATTTCATATATTTATAGTCATTTGAAAATTATATTCAAAATAATTAAAGATTATCTCTAAATGGGTTTTAAAATCAATTCTTTAATTATTTTATTAAATTTTATGTCACAAAAGGAATAATAATTTAAAATGGTTTCAATTTAACTGTTGTTATCATTATTTGGTCAGCCATTGAATTGAATGTCCTATAGATTGACTCCAAACTAATATCGATTTAAGATCTCACACTTTTGCTCATCCATTTCGGAGCAGCGCTCGTATCATATCGATTGCCTTTTTCTCCCAAACAAACAACTTCTCCAACATTTCGATACAATTATTATATTTTAAATCAAAAAATTTAAGAGAATTTAGAGAATCATCTCTTTCTTTCTTTAACTTCAATTTCTCTTTTATTTACTTTCAAACACTTTGAGAGCATTTTATTCACTTATTAAAAGAAATGTCGATTAAGTAAAAACCAATTTAATTAATTGCGATTCCATAGGATTTAACTACTAATATATTCTTCAATTATATCGAGAAATTGAGTTATTTTTGTACAAAGGAATACATTTTGAAGATTTTGAAGATTGAATTAAGCAATAATTGATAATAAAATTCATTATTTGATAATAAAATCTAATTTAATCGACGAAAATAATTTCTTTTTTTCAGACAAAGTTTTAAATTTAAGTTCGTTTCAAATCAATGCATAAAAATGATTTTAATTGTATACAACTTGTTATGTATGCGAAGCATCAAATGCTAAATAAATATTATTATTATTATTATTAAAATATTAATTCCTTCTTTTAAATGTTAACCATTTGTTTGGTTTTTCTTAGTGCCAAAACATTTTTTATTTGTTATCCATTTAATTATATCATCTCTAATTTGATAAAATTATTAATAGTTTTCTCGAAAACTTTATAAATATATTTATATTTTTAGTTTAGTTATGATATTACATAACATTATCTTAAGAAATAAATAATAAATCGGTTGTAGAGATGAGTGAAAATTTTATTCTTTTTTGTTTTCATAAATTAAATATTTGAACAAATAATACATTAAAAATATTAATAATATTTATTTAAAAACATCCAAAACTTAATTTTAGCAATAATTCAATAATTGACTAAAAGTATATAAATTTTGATTTTAAACTTATAAACGAAATCATCGTTTGGTTCAAAAATTAATGGTTTGTTAGTCACTCAAAATTAAAATATTGGAGTTTTGAACAATTTTCCATTAATTCAATATACATACTATTGTTTAAATTATGCTCGTTTAGTATCAACCAATTTTTTTTGTGAAACATTTTATTTTTAACTATAATTTAAAATTTGATTACTTTAGTATTAGTGAATACTTTAAGGATTTAATGAATTGAATGAAGAGCTGATGTCAATGATATCCGTGATATCGAAGTATGTTTTTTATGAATTTAATACAATTTACTGATTAATAGAACAATAAATTAAGTTTTTGTTAAAAAATGTAATTCAATACAATTTGACAATAATTTAATATTAAATAAAAATCCATTTCATATTCAAATATATAATACATTTGATTAGAATAAGGAAACAAATGCTTTTCAATTGAGAGTCGGCTCCAAATCCTTAACTTTTAGTCAGAATATACTTCTTATAATCAATACTTTTGGTCACTACAGAGACGATCATAACTAACATTTTGTGCACTTCTAATATTCTGACTGTCATTGGATACCATTTGAATGTTATTTAAAGGATCGCCTTCTGATGACATGGGATTACAATCGACTTCAACTAAAGTGTCGTTATTTGCCGTTTGTGTGATGGCATCAGAACTAATTTGAGACTCAACTGACTTTTCATTCATTTGATTTGTGTCTAATTGAGTGGTGCTTTCATTGATAATCACTGCTGAAGTCGATTCTTCATTAGTAATCGATTCTTTTAAAGGTTCAGTAACTGAGTTCGGAGTCGAAGAATCAGACGAACAATGACTTTGTGAGTGACCAGAAGTGCTGTTTGTGTTACTATTAGACTGACTGCGAGACTGTCTTTGTCGACGTCGATTATTTCTGGCCATCGGTGAAGAAATAGGTATATGAACCACTTCTATTTCATCACCGCTACTATTTCTATGTCTTCCTCTGTGCCAATAGTGTGTATTCAGATCTAAATCGACGTCAATATTAAGTATACTTTCTTGACTTCCGGCGAACTGTAAAGAAATTATTTTATTAGATTTCAATTTATAAAATAAATTTTATTAAATTAAAAATCAGTTTTCATCAAATGATAAACTTTTGTCGCATTAATTGTCAAAATTAATTCCATAATTCATTTAATTTAATAAATATTAAGGTTAGGAACCAAAGTGTCATTAATAAGTCATTAATAAGTAAATAATAAGTGTACAACAATTTTGACAATTTCTAAATTAAACATAAATTATTTGTAATAAAATAATCCTTCCAAGGTGTGTTTAATCTCTATTTTCTAGTATTATGATAAAAATATGAATGTTTACCAAGAATAATTTAAAGAAAAATTATTGTCTATCATTTGAAAAATTTGAGTCAAATCACTTTTACTATTAATTATTAGATCTAAACTTAGGTTTAAATAAAATAACGATGAAATGACTTACAACGAGTCCATAATACTTAAGAATATCCATTTTACACATTGGACACGACCTATTCTCCAATAGCCAAGGATCAACACATGATTTATGGAAAAGATGTCTGAAGTAAAATAGGAATAAATAAATGATCAGATACTTTGTGATACTTTGTTATAATTACATATTTTATTATAATTAACTATTTAATTATCTTTGAATTCAATTCAGAACGCTTTAAGAAAACTAAAGTTTTTATATATTTTTCATTAAAACTAATTATTAAAAACATTTTCTCTGATTAACTAATGATTTAATTTTGAAGTTTAATCAGAGTTGATCTTGGTCCTAATGTGAAATCAATAAACTAGACCTGTCATTAAATGTATAGATATCTGCACTTATCTTAATTGTGAGTAAAGTTTTTCAATTTATTAATTTTTAGAGGATTTCAATAAATTGTGACTCAAAAGTAATGTTTTATTTATTCAATCCATTAAACAATAATTTTTATTTTAATTAAAAATTCAAGTCTTCATAAAGTTTGAAGGTTTGAAGGCTTCAATTTTTTTCTTGCAATTAATTATATGATTTTATGCCATTCATAAGAATAAATTATTACTTTCTAATGTCTTGGATTTCCTCGATAATTAAAAAATGAATTTAATTACATTAAGTATATGATTCAAGTGATTAAATGATTTCTATTGAGGAAAGGATTTCAAGGAACGTATTTCAAGTAAATAAGTGGTTCAACATTGAAGCCAAAAGAAAAGATCGATAGATAGCTATCGTATATATAATTCATTAATAATGCATTTTTCCAATGAATTATTAAATAATTTGTTCTCAGATTTAATTTTAAAAAACGATAAAAATTGAGTTAAAAGTTGAACTTAAAATTATTTTAAAAGGTTTATATAAAAGGTTTAAATGAAGGTTAAAGAAGAGGAATGATTAGTTGAGTGACTCACTTGCACGGAAGTATCCGTACTATATCACATGTTTTGAATGTATCGATACAGACGGGACACAATTCAGCAAATTCTCCGTCAAAAATACTCTCTAAATCTGAGGGACGAATGGTTTTCGTCGGAATTTTATCCATCGCTTTCTTCGCTGCACTATTCAGACGTCTCTATGGATTTCAAAGATTTTTTTATTTGACGTTAAGTGAAAGTTATTAAAAATGTATAAAAAAAATTTGGATTTTGTGCCAAATTTTTTAATCTAAAGAATGTTTTGAACAAAAAACTTACGGCGAGAATGTCTTTGGCGTGAATATAACGAAATCGTTGGACGTAATAGAATATAAGCCAGGCCAAAGATATTATCTGAAACAATTCATTTTTATATGAATTTATTTAAATTAATTGGAATTTCATTAAATATTTTAATAACAATATTACTAAAAGTATTTCATTATTTTCTGATAATTTCTTTTGGAATTATATCACAAATAATATTAATTTGTTTTCATTTAATATTTATTAAAAATTAGTTTAGATTTTAATTATAGATAACTATCGTTTATGTTTGAGAGCTTACCATAAGAACTATGAATGATATGGAGACAAATAAGACTGAAGTTCTGTTAATATTAGCGTAACGCATAGCACTGGTTGTCCCAATTGAAATTTGTACCATAACTCTGGTGCCATTATCTACCAAAGCTGCCAACGATTCCCCCTTTTCTTTTGATATGAAGACTGAAATGAGATTTGAGGCTAAAAACCAAATTTCTTATTAAATGTCAATTTGTTATCTTAAGTATAGTTCGAGTTATTACGAGCAAAGAATTTATAAGTTTTATTCAAAACAATAACAATATTTCATATAAAATGTTAAGAAAACAAAATTTTAGTTAATATTCGTAAAACCTTTTCTCGAAAATTTATTTTGATCTGTACTTTGAATATTGAAAATCTATTCAATATTCTTATCGGTATTGAATGCATTTCATATTTTCAGACAAATTTCAATGCATTTCATTTTGAAATTCATGTTAGAGCCCAAAGTTAGGCAAAATTTAGGAACAGAAACAGAACCGAAACCGAATCACTGGAACCGAAACCGAACCGAAAATTCAAAGTCAGAAAAAACCGAAATTTTATATAACTTTAATTGCATGAAATAAAAATTTATATTTGGTATATTTGGTATATTTGGTATATTTGGTATATTTGGTATATTTTGTATATTTGGCTAAATTTTTACTAAATTTAATTAAATCTCTGAATTAGTGATGTAAACTGTTATTAAAATTATTTTCGAAATAGAATTAAAATATTTGGATTACTTTTTTTGAGTTTTGAACACTATATAATAGTGACTATAATATTTACAAATCTATCAAAACCTTACTTACAACAAATGTCTAAACTAATTGTCTCTAGTTATAACTTATAATACAATATATTTTAAATCGTTTATAAAATTAAACTCATTCTTTTATTTGATTATTAACTGTTAATTATTAACTGTTATATGTTTTGAGTTTATATATTGCGAACATTTTTTAAAGATAAGGAATTAAATTGAATTAAAAATTAGAAAAATATGCTTTAATTTCCTAATATAATTTCCTTATACTAGACTTTATTATCGATATTTTATAATTTATGGCTTAATTTTATATTAAATTTAAAATAACTTTACTTAAATATTCTATTTTTAAAAATAACGATATTAACAGAAAATTTCTGAAAATGATTTTTAAAAACCGAAACCGAATCATTGAAACTTAAACCGGAAAAAACCGAATCGGTCTCGGATTTTTTCGGTTTTAACTGAAATCGGTTAACCAACTTTGGCCTCTAATCCATGTTTTAGATATTAAGATAAGGTAAACCTAAAACTAAAAATGTTGTACTGGTTTACCATTACTAATATACTCTAAAATGTGTACAACATTTATGTATTATAATTTAATCTTAGTTTTCATTTATATTCTTCAAAGTCTAAAGTTCAATGTAAACTAGGTATTTTGAATTCACATCGAGAGAAATATATGAAAAATTATCTTAAAAAAAATGAATTACCGAAGTGCCAGATCTCAAGACCAGAAACGCTGATCTCTTGATATTCATAGTATGACTTCGATGTGGACTCTGTTTCAATGAAAAAAAAATAAAATAAAATAAAAATATCTTTTAATATATAAAATGAGTTTTGTTTTCAAATACAATATTTTAATAAAAAATTAATTTATATTTCATATGGTTTTACTTTAATCATTAAAGTATACAAATTTGATGTCTTCATAAAAATATCAAGGTATTTTCATTAAAATTATTTGCGATAATTTAATTAAATTTTATATAAAAATTAATTTAGAAAAAGTTTTCTCTCAAAACAAGTAAAACAAACAAGAAACAAAATTATTTCTAAAATTAATTAAAAGTTTAAACATTAATAATAAAATAATTTGAAGTGTTAATCATTTTTAAATTACTAATTATATTAATTTGAGGAATTGATTCTTCTGTTCATAACTAATTAAAATTACAGATACAGTTAACTCTCATATCTTGAACTCTCGTAACTTGAATTCAAGTCTATTTTGAATTGAATTTGTAAGACCCGATTCACTCCCATAGAAATCCTATTAAGAATTGTCTCCTATCTTGAACCTTTTGACTTGTATCTTAAATCCAAAAGTCGGGTCCCATAAGCTATTGTGTGCACCTCTTAACTTGAATTTTGCTTAAATTGTAAATTGAAATAAAGTTTTTAACAATAATGTGTATAATATTTTTTTATAAAATGTCCCTATAAAACAAATTTATAAAAAATGAATTTCTTGTTAATTATAATCAATAAATATAACTAAATTTATTAATTAATTAATATTACTATTCATTCGTATTATTAATTAATTTAAATCAGCGATACCGGAGTTGTGCAAAATTGTAGGATATTTAGTGCGTACACAATGTGACATGTGCAATCACATTAAAGTTATTCACATATAACATTCATTTTGACTCACTTTTGATAATTTAATGTAAACAAAACTACGCAATTACAACTCTGAAAAGAGTTTATCTTGGTAAAAATATGTAATGATTTATATGAATCTAGCTCCTGGTCAACGCATAAATTTGACCAGTGCATTCAGAAAGTATAATAAAATAATTTACCCCCTATGCCCTACTCCGGCAACGCTGATTTAATTATTTTAATCATTTTTTCTAACTTGAATTATATCTATCTTGAATTCATAATTCTGGTCCCAACCTATAATTATATTCAAGATAGGAGAGTTAACTTTAGTAGGAATCGATTTATTGTAAAAGTTCAATTTTAACGCCCTCTACCGACTTTATTTTATATGGTACCAAGATGGAACCTGAATCGAATTTTTCCTTTAAATTCTTTAATCTGAATAAGATATTATATAAAATGTTTAGTAATATCTAAAAATTATAAAATTTCAAAGTTGCACTAAATCACAGCTTACTATGCCCTTACAGTGCCCTTACAGTGCCCTTACAGTGCCCATACAGTATTCACAGACGGTTTGTATAATTCATACTTTTGAAGATAGTAGTGCCTAGCACAATTATTGTAGAATTTACAAAATTTGATTCTTTTTAATTATTTTCAAATTAAATAAATTTTATATTAACTTTTGACGCAATGTATAACTTATTTATTAAATGAAATTATAAATCATATTATAATATACACACAATTATAATATAAATGTAATTAATATTTATTCAAAGTTCACACTTAATGGTTGTTATAATAAAAATGAAATGCTTTACAACTTGTTTACAACTTTTGTCACTAAATTCAAAAAATGGTAATAACTTATAAGTGTTATTAATAAATAACTTCGTGTTAATGATCTCATTCATACACTTTTATTTTACCAAATGTTTTAAATAATTTAGTTTTTTATTAAAAATTTTATATCAATTAATTATAGAAATAGAAATTAAATTATCAAAAAAAATTATTATATTTTGAAATCAAAGGAAATAATAGAGAATTGGGAACAAATTCTTTATAAGTTATTTTCCTTTACGACTGATTGCAATAAAATTTATAACTTTTTTATCAATAAAAGACTTCAAACAATTTCGAAATAATAACTAATACTTTAACCTCAAAAGTGACCCTCAAATAGACTTAAAATCACAAAATTCAAGATTAAAGAAAAAATCGAAATTAAATTTTTAAAGAATGCGTGAAATGAGGTTTTATTCAATTTTTCAAAACACTTTTAAGCGACAAAATATAAGTTATATTAAATTTAAAATTTAATTCATTTAATACTTTTATTAATACAATTCGAGATGAAAATAAGATGAACTCACTTTTTGATTCCAATATATAATAATAATGGGAAGTAAAGCGATGGGAACTATGATTGCAAACAATTGTTTTGACGTTCGCTTCAAAACTTTTAACCAAAAATTATTCTTCACTTTTATGTTGGAATCCAAATGAATAACGATATTCTCATTTGCATCCATTTATTTCTTTTTTTATTTTGTATATTAAAAATAATTTATAACTATATATAAGAATAATTTTATTTTGAGTACAAATGCGAACATTCACTCAAACTTTTATGAAGTTTATAAAAGAAAAGTATCACTAATATTATAAAACTATAAAAAGCGATATTTTATTAAATTAGACTTTCATTAAAAGAGACTCAAAACGTAATGAAAAAAAATTTTAATAAATGTTTCGATAACTATTGGTTCGTTACCAGTGCCTAAGGAGTGACGATTTGGCCTCAAATTCAACAATTGTGCGCAACTCTTGTTTTTGTGACCAATTTTCCAATGATTTGTCCGATAATTATCTTTAATTTTGTTAATAAAATCTTAATTTTAATTAAATTAATTATTATTATATTCGATAAAATGTATACGAAATCATTGAATTCATATTAATTTAGTTCTGATTTAAGTTTCAATTCAAGAATTTAAGTTTTACTAAATTATATCGAAAATATTTTATCCAAAAAGTTTAATGATTAAACTGTTAGAGTACGCTCATTTTTAAATATACCCATGGTAATTGACATAGTCATAGACGAGAACTTAAACCCTAAAAGACAGTTGGAAATGAAATATTCAAATTTTCAATACACCCAAAACAAAACAAAACTTATAAACTAAGTAAATCCAACTGGAAAATCCTGGTATGTTTTTCATCATATTGTTAAGGTTGGAATCCTTGCCCTTTCATAAGCAAAATTATTTAAACCTAAATATATAAAAATGTATACATAAATATCATTGAAATAAAAAAATTATTCAAGTCTCATTTTGATATGATTTGAGATAAAAACGCTAGAGGGCTTCAAATTTTAAGAAAAAATTTTAGCAAATCAATAATACATACAGTCATTGAAAAAACATAGGAAAATAATTCTTGTTATGCGGGTTTTATTTTAACTAGGTTGTAGTTGGA
>JAQFZM010001255.1:0-19764 GCA_034695785.1 Galumna obvia | reverse complement strand
GTTCGGGAGGCAGCGGTACACCCGGGAAAGTTTTATTAAAAATTTCTATTCGATTCGGCGCTTTTTTAAATACTTTTCTGCCACAACTCACCAAACGATTGACATCAATGTATTTACGCATTAAGTATTCGCACACATTATGTAACGCGTGTGCAACGCATGTAATGTGTGTTAACTTCGGAAAAATTTCACACAATGTCTTACCCGCGAGTTTAATATACGGAGCCGCGTCTGTTACTAATACAAGAGGTTTGTCATATTTGATGCCTTCCGGCCAGAGTTTATTCAGACTATCATTTATTAACTGAGAGATCACACAATTATTCATATTTTGGACAAATTTCACATCAAATAAAAACTTTTAAATTTTATCATCGATTTAATTGAATGAATCGATAATAATGTTTACTAATTTTCTTTTTAATTTGTTTTCTGTTTCATGGATTGTAACCAAATATATTCGTCTTTTAATTTCATTTAGATTTTACTAAATACTGATTCATAAATTGGATCGAATTCATTTTTCCAAAAGGTTGACGGGTGGGGAGCTTTAAATTAGTGTATTTTTCGATGAAATGTTTGAGCGCAGGTTTTTTAAGTTTATTAAAAGGTAAATTAAGAGCGACTAAACATTCACACAAATCGGCGTTAAATTCCTTTTGATTATTGCTTAACATCTGTTGGACAGACACTTGCCTTGACTTAAAATCTTTGATTTCCAATCTGTGATTAATTGCATTGGAATGTTGTTCGACGTGTGTTTTTCGATCAGAATTCACAAAACTTTGACAACACTGACAATAAAGAATTTGGGTTTTGTTCATATCATTTGACTGAATGGTTAAAACATCACCAAATTCTCTGATAAACCTTCTCATTCGAGACAATTCACTTTCTTTAGTTTAAGGCATTTTAACATTAAAATGTTTGACTAAATTAATCACAATATGTGTATTACATAAAATGGTTTCACTATTTGTCTGTTATTTCTTCAAAAACAACATAAAACCTTTCAATAGTTAGGTATTACTCAAATAGGCAGTTACGTATCAAATAGGCATTTATAGCCAAAATAAAAGTCGGCTAAAAGCCTCCCAAAGACATGTTTACTATACCCCTTAACCCTTGACCTTAGCCTATCAACCGCTAAAATAGTCACGATAGGCATTATTCAATAGTCTGCTAATAACCTAGGTACATTTTAGAAGATTTTTTAAGAATTATTCATTATAATAGATTATGTAAAAAATAGTAATCATGGTAATTTATTTTAAGCCTAGTAAAATCAAGTTTTATAACAATGAGTTTAATAAATCGATTAATTAATTTTTTTTGAGAAAAATATTTAAACAATTTTGTATAATATATGATTGTTTGTTATTACCTTGCTATTTTATTTATAGCTTATAATTTCAAAATGCTATTTTTGAATATAATAGGCGTTTTTGTCGTTGAATAATTTTCTTCTGTTATATAATTTAGCAAGATAATTCAATTAAAAATATTACATTACTTTTCTAAATATAATTTTCTCGATATCAAAATAAGTGATTAACTAGGTTATATTTCACATTATCTAAACTCCTACACAAGTGATACTTTTATATTAAACTAATTTAGCAAGATGATTATGTTATGAAGTTTTTTCACTTTAGACATAACATACACTTTACTAAATGATCTAGCACATTTAAATATAGTATTAGTTAAACCATTCATATATTTAAATAATTTAGATTTTATACATTTTAAATAAATTAAATTTTTCATTCAATTTAAGAATTTTAGAAAAGTTAGCATTAATTCTATAATTAAATTGATATTTAATTAATATTCAGTTTAATTTTCTATAACCTACGTCTTAAATATTGTGATTTTTATTAATAAATTTACTTTTAAATAGATTTAAATAATATATTGGAATATAGGCGTAAAAGGTTTCAGGTAATACATTGAAGAATATATTCTTAATATGCTTTTAATGGTATGAATATATAATAAGTTTAAATAATAAATAATTCTTCTTTAGAAGAAGAAAGTATGAGTAGGACTATCTTATTTTATTTATACATGGTAATTTATTGATAAGTTGCAAATGATTGTTAATTGGAATCTTTAGTTATAATGTTAATTCTAGAATTTACCATGAACAACTTGTTCTATTGTAATTATTTATTTACTTAGATGTAAACTACACTTGGTTAATTTTCCATAATCAGGGTTAATTTATCAAAAATGGATTGATATATTCAAATATTATAATAAGGTAATCATAAAATTAATGTAAGGGTTAACCCGGAATAAAATAATCTGTATTTTGATTTTTATAATAACCCTTTCGTTTCATATATTAGTAAACGAAACCATCATTACTAAACTCAAGACAATACTATTAAATCAAAACAAATAAAAAGAAGGTTTTCATTGAAGAATAACAAGACTAATATCTTTATAATCAAATTAAATTTTAGCATGTTCATTTTCAGTGATCAATAACAGGATAAATAGTAACGTTGTTTTTGAAGGGCAAATGTTTTTTGGTTTCGCAAAGAGTGTAAACAACACGTGTTTTATGATTTAAATGTCTTTTAATCGCATTTTATTTAATTTAGTTATAATAATATGACTTTAATAACAAATATGGACTCAAACGACAATTCGTTGATTTTAAACATTTTTCAATCAAATGATAGTCAGACACAAAAGAAGACTAAGAAAAAGGTTGAGAAACGAGTGAAGACTAATGAGAAAATCAGTGGTAAAAGTAGTGATAATCGACTTAAAGATAAGGATTTTGGACATAAATTTGAGAAACGAAATGATAAAGAGCTCAGGTTTGGATCAAAGTTCAGGAATCGTAGACCCAATCGGGAGGACAGGCCTTCAAAACGAGATAATCCTTTTTATTCGCGTTTGTTTGACGCGACCGCAGAAGAGATGCCGACTATTAGTTTGTAATGAAATGTCTTTAATTTAAATTTAGGATTAATTTCTTTATCTCTTTGTAAACAGAATTGAGACCAAGTCGAGGATCGAACCCATATTTTCATCGCATAATTACTCTGAACTGTCATTACATCCATTTTTAATAAAATGTCTGAGCGATAGGTTGTCCATCAAAGAGACCACTTCTGTCCAACAAAACTCAATACCAATACTATTGAGTGGTTCGGACGCACTCATCAAATCAATGACAGGTTCGGGAAAGACATTAGCCTTTGCTGTTCCCATAATTCAAGACTTACAGTCAATCGAACCACAGATAACTAGAAGTTATGGTATTCACGCTCTGGTAATCGTTCCGACCCGAGAACTGGCCCTTCAATGCTATGAATGTTTTACAACTTTATGTCAGTCTTTTAAACGTTTGGTCACCGGATATCTGTGCGGAGGAGAAAAGAAAAAGTCAGAAAAGGCTCGAATTAGGAAAGGTATCAATATTTTAGTGACCACTCCCGGAAGACTTATAGACCACATCCAGAGCACCGGTAATTTGAATCTGAGTCGACTCAAATGGTTTATTATCGATGAGGCGGACCGACTCCTCGAACAGGGATTTGAAGAATCGATTAAGAAAATAGTGGACCGATTAAAGAATACGTGTATGAATAGACCCCAAACAGTCCTCTTGTCTGCAACACTGACAGCAGCCGTTCAACGGTTGGCCGGAATGAGTTTAAGAGACCCTCAAGTGATTGATATAAGTGACCAGAATTTAGATACAATAGTTTTGCCCCAAAACCTGAGTCATCACTTTGTAATCGTTGCGCCCAAACTTCGTTTGATTACATTATCTGCACTTCTGATGGATAAGTGCTCTTTAGCTGATTCTAAGGCACTGGTATTTATGTCGTGTCAGGACGTCGTCGACTTTTATTCAATTTTATTTACAAATGTTTTCAACAAAACATTGAATAAAAGCCGTCAAAAGAGTATTGATTTTTATCAATTACACGGAAATATGGATCAGTCGAAGAGACGACAAGTGTTTAATGAGTTCCGAAATGCAAAAAATGCTGTTCTCTTCTGTACAGATGTGGCCGCCAGAGGTCTGGATCTTCCACAGGTTGATTGGATAATACAATTCAGTTGTGCCCCAAAACCAGAAGACTTTGTTCATAGAGTCGGCCGAACGGCTCGTATCGGAAACTCTGGAAATTCAGTTCAGTTTCTTCTGCCGACAGAAACAAAGTTTTTGGAATTATTACAAAAAGAACTTAACATTAATTTTAATGAAATTCAAATGAAAGATATTATTAAAACACTTATGCTCTTAGAATTCAATAGAAGAGTGTTTACCGCCGAAGAATACGCGACACAATTGCAAACTGTTTATGAAAATGCACTCAATAGTGATGAAGACCTCATGGCTTTGGCTAAAAAGGCTTATCTCTCATACATTAGATCTTATGTGACTTATCCCAAATCGATTTCAGATGTTCTCCCATTCAAAGATTTACACCTAGGACATTTGGTTAAGAGTTTTGCACTCTTGGATTCACCCAAAGCTTTGGGCGCTTTTGGTTTTCGACTCAAACAACAGAGCATTGATTTACAGCATAAGTATAATAACTATAATAAACGGATTCATTACAATCCGGACACAATTAGTGGCGAAAGTAGTGGTTATTTGAGCGCTGATAACAACGAACCGATGACTAAAAGACGAAAGACATCACAAATGCCTTTAGAGATGAGAATCAGTGAATTCGGTGGACCTCTCGTTATAAAAAGAACTCCAATTAATAAAAAGGGAAACAAAAAGAAGAAATAAAATTAATTTTCTTATATTTTGTCTTCAAATGTATTATAGATTTTATGAAACAAATCCTAATTTATTAATATTTGTTCTGAAATTAGAGTCTATTAAATACTTTTAATATTGAAATAAATTTATTTTGTTTTCTCTCATTAGATGTCAATTTAGTAGTAACTGTGACCCAATTTTGTAATAAAGTTTTGCAAAATACGGTCAAAACATTTTGTTTACAATTATTAGAGTCACATATAACAAGAGACAACTCTAAGCGATCAATGCATTGGTTGGGTTACAATTTTTAACCCAATTTTGTTGCCAAAAATGTTGGGTTTCAATGAAAAGTTTCTACAGAGTACTGGATTACATTTGTCTCTTCTTAGATAAAGTTATTTATATTTAAACCTTAGTTTTATAAAACTTTATTTTTAAATAAGAAGAGGAAATATTAAGACGGAAAGTATTTTCGCCATGTTAATCCGAATTCGTATAAATAATACGTCTCTAACATCAAATGATAAGACATACAAACGTATTATTTGTAAAGTAGACAAATCAGTAACAAATATGGCGCCAATACTTTCCATCCTTAGATTTTTCTTCACTTAAATATGAAACACGTGTGAAGACGTTTTTTAAATTAATTTGTTTTTGTTTTTCTTTACAAAACAACTAAATTATGGGTAAATCCAAACGAAAGACTAAATTATCCTCTTTTCGAGAGAAGAGTTGGCCAACAATTGTCGGTTCGATTGACAATAATTTAGAGATAATCGGCGACCAATTATTGACTGAAATTAAGTCTAAACTCTTGAGCGGAAAACCGGCCGAAAGACATTTGGCTGCAGATATGATATCTTCTTCGATGTCTAACTTCGATAACTATTCAGACAAAGAACTAATAGATTTGATCCGAGTTTTGAGTCCCATATGTTTGGATAGAGTCGAGAACTGCAGAAACGCTGCCATCGATTCGTTGTGGTATTCAATGATATAACCATTTAATTAATTATCACTTTAACTGATTCAATCTCTTTTTCAAATAGTTATTTGAGCTCATTATCAGATAAGTTTTGTGATTTGATGGTCAACGCAGACGTTATGACACCATTGACTGCAGTATTTCATAACTTCTTCGGTGGCGAAGGCTTTGATTGGCGTCAGAAAAAGATATCAGATCTGATTTCACAGATTTATATCAACTCCTGTCGACTCTTAACTAATTTATGGTATTTTAAGATAATCTTATAATCATTTAATAGAACTGTTTTAGTGGTTCTTTAGATAAAGCTATGAATATATACAACAAATCAAAGATAACTCAGATATTAATCAATGGTTTGAACGCATTTGAAGTCGATATTGAAGTCTCGATCGCTTCCGGTATTGAAAAATAAGACCTAATTTTAATAATTAATTAATTGTCTGTCTCTTAGCCCAGTGTTTGTCTGTTGTTGGAGAGGAAAACCCATTACCAGAGCTATCGTTAGCAGAAAATATTGATTTAATCAAAAGTTTGTTAGAAAAACCAATCAATAACTCATCAAATCTTCATTTGTCTAATTTGTTGGCGTTTATTGTCGTTAATATGAATTTAAGTCAAAATATTAGTCCTTTAGAGTCTGTCTTTAATCTTATCGATCAAACTTTAATCGCTGTCTGTTTGACACAAATTAGAGATTTTAGTGAACACTTAAGACAAGTATTTATTAAATGAAATTTAATTATATTTTTTTGGGAATTAAATGAGTTTTTCTTTATAATAGTTTATAGAAAACGAGAAATCAATTGATTTATTGAAAGAAAACTTCTTTGAACTGAAAAATATTCTTTTGGCCAAAACTGTGGCCTTAGAATTGTTAACAAATATAACCTGTGCTGAGGAATGTGTCGGAGATGAGGGACAGGATATGGATTGTGATGAAGACATGGATGATAGTGATTGTGAAGATGTGAGGCAACAGAATTGTGTCATCGATGAGGAAAAGCCTCAAATTCTTAGTCCAGAGATTTTGAAACTATTTTTAGATCATTCGTTCGCTGATAAAGTGGTCCAACATTTGAGTTCAATCGATCCCGAGCTTAGAGTTGCTCTTCAGAAACACAATCTTGGAATTGAAATTCTTAATAGGTATGTTATCTTTTGTTTACCAAGATGGTTTTTATTATACTCATTTTTTAGAAGATTACTTTAAACTAGGAAAAATTTTATTTTGCTTTTATTTTATTTGCATTATTTAATATTTAGATTCGGAATTTTTAAAGTGTGCGCTTGAAAATATGAACAATAATTGATAGTCATTGGTCAGTATCTTTTATTATAGAGTTTGATCATGATACAACGTAAAGGGAAAGGTCAAATATTAGTTATATTTTTATTATTAGAGGGTATGCTTTTTTAATGAATTTGGTAATAGTATTTGAGAATGCAAAAAACATCGCTACCAACATCGCTACATTTGCCGAATCTAATTTAATATCCTTGTTGCTTTAAGGCTATCATTTGGCGAATTTTCCATGATAATCTAAAAATATGTTATGAGTACAAATATACCAATAAATATTGATCAAGACAATTCTAAATAAGAAAAACAATTTTAATTTTTAAATGATCTTGTTAGAATGTTTACAATTTTCATTTAACCCTTAGGGTATAAATGAACTTTTTTTGTTTTTAAATATACCTAGTTATTTTAAAAATAAACTGCTTGATAAATATTAAAATTTTGACCTTTCATAATTTATATCATGGTCATATCTTTATTATAATGTAAAGTACTAAAAGGCTATAATTGATGCAAACAATTTTCATTATTTTGTTTTATGAATTAATCGATATTTTTAAAGTATTAATTGTTCATATGACCAAGTTCATTTAATTAACATCTAGAAATATGACTATGGCATATTTTAATTTTGTATTCTTTATCAATTATCTTGGTCTTCTATCTATTAACTGATCCAATGAGTTGGTAGACTTTGTCTATTCCTGTTTTATATGATTTTTCAATGAATTCATTTTATTTGAATAAAAGAATAAATTTATGCGAAAAAAGTATAACATTTTGAGAGAAAGTGTTTTGAAATCATTATTAAATGTCAGATAAGTTTTGAACAAAAAGTTCAATAATTTTCAATATTTTTCGCACTATTTTTAGGTTTAATTGAATTGAAAATTGAATTTATATTCTTTTGTTGACTCTTTTTGAAGTGAACTTAATTTCATATATATTAAGCATTAATTTTTTTTTAAATTTCAGTATTGAAAGCATTCAATTGTGTTCACTCACTTGTGTCCACAATTTAGTTGACGTCATTCCTCCCGAGACTATCAGTTCTCAGATATGGACACAAATTCAAGAGTTGGTCTTCACAGGGAATACCACTAATAAACAACTAATGGAAGAGTCGACAAATACTATGCGGGCACTTATAAGTCGATTTCCCGCTCTGGGACTGAATGGGGATCAGTTGGAAGTGCTATGCAATCGTTGCCAATCAATAGACTCAATGAACATAAAAATAAATGTAATTAATTTGATGTCAATTTTAGCTCAACGTTCAGATGACTTACTCTCGATTGAGAAAATTACTCTTCTTTTGATGTCTGGACTACAGACAGAACAGGATTTAGTGATAAGGGCTGAGCTCTTCGACGCTTTAATTGATATCCACAGCGAAGATAATAAAACGGATTCCCTTTTAATTAAATTGGATTTAATTAATCGTTTAAAACAAATGTCTATTTTGTTTAAAAATGAGGTCAGTTCTAAGTTCTCTTATTCTGTGCTCTTTTCTCTCAAAACACTTAAATTTAAATCAAAATTATTCGGAATATTTTATATTCAAAAACATTTTGTTAAAAAATATCCGCTTAAAAATCAAATTTATTTGAATATTTGAATACATTTTCTCTGATTTTTTTGAATTTTCTTTGAATTTAAATCTTTTAAGTTTAAAAACTTACTTATTTAGGCAAATGCCAAGAGCTTTGGAATTTTAATTTTTCTTTATCAAGGGAAATTTTATTGAATTGAATTGAATGAATCCAATAATCTTAGTTTCTCCCATTAATTCTCCCTTTTAGAACTTGCTAGATTAGTTTAAATTAAAAATTTGATTATATTATTGTATAAAATATATTTTAATTAATTTTGATCTAAGATAATACTCAATCTCACATATTTGAGCATGGGTAATTAAAATTCTTATTTAAGTTTATTTTAACTTAATAGGTTAAAGGTTACTTGGTAATTCTAGCTTTCATTATTGATAATCTTGCAATACTTTATATCATAAAGTTTATGTTAATATTAAATGATAACAAAATTAGCAAGATTATATCCTATTACCTGTACATGAAAATTACCTTGCTCATTAAAGTGACTGTTGGAAAACATTATTTTCATTTTATTTTTAATTACAAAAATTGAGTGAAAAGTTTTGATTAATTTTAAAAATATTTTTCATTTCATTAATGGTTTTCCCATAAAAATAATATTATTGAAAAGTTTTCAACAAATGTTGAAGTGTATGTCCTCTTGGGATATGTTCAAGGGATTGTGTTCGTGGCAAATACTCTTACCACTATAATATTTTTGTATTTAAATATTTATTCTAAAATTCTTCGAAAAATATTTGATTTTATAAATGTTTTTATTTGTTTTTCAGGTGAATAGAAATCCACACTCAAAGAAAAATCCCGTTATTTCAACCGTTTTATTGAATTTAATGCCTTTTATTAAATACAAACAAAAGGTTTTAAATAAAAAATCATAATTTTTTTCAAAGAAATTTGATTTTAATATTTTATTTTCAACGGTTCTGTGAATAAGTTATTATTTAAATGATTTCTATTTATACAAAAAATAATTATTACTAATTAGTAATTACTTATTATTATATAATCTATTAATAAATTTACTAGTATTTGGCTAATTTTTGCAGGAGCAAAATAATTTAAATATGTCTCAAAAATATAAATTTGAAAATTCTTTAAAGTGTCTTGGTCCATTATTCTTAATAACAAATATATTTTGTTCTAAATTCAATTTTTCTAAAGAGTGAGCATGATAAAAACAAAATATAAATCCTATTATATAAAGAATATAATTCTTAAAAAGCAATTTTAAGTTTTGGACCGGCGATAGAGCTCTTCTCTCTTCAGAAATGGTAAACTTCTGGAAAAGGTCAGAGTAATGACATTTGGCGCCCATTTAGTATTTTTCCTAAAATATTAAGTTATGTTTTCGTCTAAAAGTTTAGTTTAAACTCTCATTGATTTTCATAAACCCATATATAAACGGAAAAATAAAAACTAATATTCAGTCAATATTTTGTTATTCTAGAATTAAATCGAAAATATTTTTATTATTTAGAAAAAGTGTTTTTAGTTTTAGTCTACAAAAAGTTATTCATTTTTTCGACGAAATTTTAAGTATTATTTCAGACTTTTATATCATTCTTCTCATCGACTTTATTGAAACCAACCTCTGGAACTCACTTTCGACAAAAATGCATTTCCAACCTTTTTTAATAATCTAGGCAAAGTTCTTGGAGTAGTCAATTGCTGATTTATAGGTTTTCCTTGAGCTATGTGGCAAACCTAGGTAAGTTCGTTTGTTTGAAATATATATAGTCTGTCTATAGTCGATAATGTTAAGGGCCCCAAACTCCTGGGGGTATTCCGGAAAAAACCTTTGGCCATCCCTAGTAATAATTGATTTTAGGAATTAAAGTCAATATTAATGTTTTCTCATCCATTGGTTTACTCTAATTTGGTATTAACTTTTACACTAAATGATGAGCTCACAAATTAAAACATCAAAAACAATACAGTACTCAATCGATAATTTTAAAAAATTTGGTTTTGGTTATCTGGTTCAACTTATTGGTAGAGAGAAAGAATACCTATTTAAGTGCTTATTTATATGGTTTTATTCACAATTTATATCATATTATCAAATAAAATAGTTATTTTTGTTTGTTTAGGATTAAAATGTTTTTTTTAGATTTATCTTAAACCGAATAATTATTTAAGATTTACTTTCCTTTAATTCTACTTAAAAGGGTTTGTCTCACCCCTGGAAGTTGGTAATGTAAAGCATATAAAAGTATGCATAAACCTCATAGAGAATACATGAGAGAGAGAGATAGAAATATTTAAACTCTCCTAGATAGAGTGTAGCAGTTTGTAGCAATCTGGAATTTTTACAGTAGTAATAAATGATTATTATCTATCATATTATCATAAAATAAAATGCGGGAAATTTAGGGAAATTTGGTTGTCCGACCCCTGGAGATTGGTAGTGTAAATAGTTATAAATTGAAATACATTTGACTTCTCGGCATTGCATGTAATGCGTATGTGAAGCGGTGAAGCAGTAAAGCGGTGAAGCGTAACTTCAAGGGGTGAGACAAACCCTTTGATCATAAAAGATATATACCTCGAGTATACCGAAATGCCTGTATAAATGAAGAAATATATAAATTTATAATAGAATTTTTAGTAGTGCTATCATTGTTTTTAACTAAATCTTTTAAAATAAAAGATTTAAACTTAAAATTTTTGAAGCTTAAAGCAAATTCTTATGATGAATTTGACAATTTTTATAATTGACTGTACTGCTTATCCATTAAGTAATTTATATTATTGAAAATAATTTTCCATTTTTGTAATATATTGTAATTATTTTTTAGGTAGTACGGTATAACATTAATTAATGAATATTATTTAATTAGTAAATACATAATAAAATGAAAATATGCTAAGACTATGATTACGTGTTATAAAAAAATAATTTTTAAAGAATTTATTATTTTAGTAATAATTTAATTTAGTCATAAAATAATGCCTTTACTTTTTTCAAAAATTTTACCTGGTTTTTACATAATTGACGCAAATAGCTACATATACCTTGTTTATACGCAAGTATGTAATGGAATTAATAGATAATATTTTCTTCTAAATGCCAAAAAATATTTAAATTAAAAGATAATACTTTTAATGGTTTTATTATAAATTAAATATTCTTAATTTTTCCTTTAAAAATAAGGGATATGAGAATAAATTAATTTGCATCTAGATTAATTCAAATAAATTCTGCTTTTTAGCAAGTTAAACTGTTTTTAAAATCGTATTTATTGGTATTTTATGTAAAGTATTATACAGAACGTGAGAGTGAGTGAGTGCGTGTGTGTGAGTGTGTGTGTGTGTGTGAGAGAGAGAGAGAGAGAGAGAGAGAGAGAGAGAGAGAGAGAGAATTATATTAATTTTTAATTTAAGAAAAAATAATCGACGAATAATTAATTTTATTTAAAAGGTGACATTGAATTAGTCCTTGGTTACTGAGTTTTATATAAATAAGATAGCTAGTTTCAATAACATTTAGTGGGTTCCTTTGGTAATCAGTTAACTTTGAGGAGAGTAAAAATGTCTAGATCAATTTTTAGCTTTTACTTCTTATTATATGTGACAATAGGAGAGGGTATAGTGTTTTGTGCTAGACTTAAAAGAGAAACAGATAATTGTGATATCAATAAATTCGATGAACACTCAGCCAATTGTTGGGCACAGTTTGGTCTTGATGAACTTAGATTTCCTGAGAATCCGAGTGAATTGACCAAGTATTGCAAGTAAGTGACAATATCTTTTTTTATGTTAATTCTCAAATTGTGCTTGATTATATGAATTTGCAAAATTAAATTAAGAATAGAATATAATTTTATCTAGATAAATAGTTAGAAAGGTTCTTATTTTCTAAATATGTAGACTAGAAAAGTCTAGAAAAAGATCATGTTAAACTTTTTATTAAAATTTGTAAATTTATTAGCAAGGGATCTAATAAAACATAAGATGATTAAAATAATTGAAGCATGGTCTTTATTTTTACATTTTACATTGTAAAATATTACATTAATTTGTAACTAAACTTTACTTATTTTAAAATGAACAAGGAGTGTTAAGGCGAGCAATACTTTTTCTAAACAATACGGAGAGAAGTGTTTAAAGAGTACATCACAAACACTGATGGCTTTGGCCTCATATAACTTCGATGTAGTGAACAAACCCTACTGTTCTAAGAAAGGCAAAAAGAAGAATGACTTCATGCAATGGGCTAAATGTGGAAACCAGGCTAAACCCAAAACGGAGGTGTGCTGGAACAGAATGATAACCATAATGGGTAATGCTATGAGAGTGAGAGCTGCCAAGAATAGAGTTCCAATCATTTGTTGGTAATTATTAATATCACCAGAGTCATATTTATAGTTAATTATCATTTTTATTTATTTGCAACCTAGCACATATTATGAGTGGATGGACTGCACACGTGACGCACTTCAAGGTATGGGCGCTAAGATTTGCAAACAAAGTACAGTCGAATCATATATGGATCACATCAATAAGGCTAGTGTTGACTCCATGAACCTGATATGTGCTAAGTATGATAATGATAAGAAAAAGTGCGAACCCTATATGAAAGAAGCGATTCTCACTAAAATCAAAAAACCTCATAAGACTCCACTCCTTTATATTTTTGAGGTTTTTGACACACTTTAAGACAATATTAATAAAATAATAAATCAAAAATAATGTTCAAAATTATGAATTGACTAAATTGAAGGGAATTTAATATTTTCTATTTACTCGTTGTTAATAAAAGATGTTTTATCAATAATGAAAACTAAATAAATTGATTTTTATTTTGTATTTTTATATATTTTATATTATAAACATTTAAAAACATAACTTCTACATGATAGATTTGAATGGATCAATAAATTTTAAAACGGCTTTCTGTAAAATTATCTAGAATAATTAGAATTTATTTAATATAATGGTTTATATTTTGAATATTTTAAATTGATTCTACTTTTCAAAGTACCTAAAATTTAATAAAAATTGCTAACAAATTAAAAATAAAAAGTATTGTAATAAGTTGGAAAAACTACATAGAAATAATGGCTATATTTTTTGATGAATTCAATGAAAAATGTCCTAGATAGTTTATATTTTGTGGAATAATTTATTAGAATTATTTAATATTATAATTAATATTAATAATTATAATAACAATTAAATTGTTTTATTGATAACTAGATATAGTTCAACTTTTCCTAAAAACATTTATAAAGACTTTTGACACTTACTGTATAAAAATTTTAATAAGAATCAAACATATCAAGCATTCGGTTTGGAATAAAAGAATGAAAATGATATATAAGATAGTAATAAAGGGTTAGTTTTAAAGAGCCCACAGATTTATATTCAGACTTTGGTTTAGTATTAGTAACAGAATGAACAAGATCATTTACAACTCTATCATATTTTTTGTTCGCCAAGTATATTGTTTTATAAATAAGTCTTTTTTAAATAAATTATAATATTTTTGGCCAGAATAATCAGTTTTAATATTATTATTTAGGTTATTCCAATTAATATCAATTTTCTTAATTGCTGTGTCGAGAAACTGGGTGCTTTTAAAGCCACCAGGATAAAATATGATTACTTTGATATTGAATTTATTCAAATCTCGGCGTAGGGTTTGTCCAAAGGCTGTGACCGCGTATTTAGACATACAGTAGGGGTCATAACCGTTGAATACCATAAGACCACATATGCTTGATAATAGGATTATCCTACCTAGATTAAAATTATTTAATTTATTAAATATTAATTTTTATTTATTTATATTTTTTATTTGCCTTTTGATTGTCGAATTAGTGGCAAGAACATTTTTGTGACTTCAATAACATCAAACACATTTACATCGAATAAGCGCTTATAATGAGCAAGGTGAACCCATTCCAATGGAGATAGTATTCCATACCCAGCGTTGTTAACAACTGCCTACAAAACCCAATCATTTGTTTGTAAGTCGTGTTTGACTTTCAAATAGACTTCTTTGAGGTCTTCCTCTTCTGTGACATCCATTTTCCAGACAATCATTCGGTCCTTATATACACTGTTTTCTATGAGATTAGGGGCGGAATCATTGGTGAGAACAGTGGCGTAAACGCGATAACCTTTGAATTGAGTTTTAGCGCCAAATGATAACCTAAACCAGAGTCACAGCCTTTTGAATAAATACTTTTTTAAAAAAATTTTATTTAGAGAATCACTTTTAAACAAACCAGTTATTAGAACAGCTTTTCCTTTTGAAGAATTTAATTTTTAAATAAAAATAAATGTTTTTATTACTATTATAATTGTAATAATTAAAAATATTACAAAAATACCCAGCAAAATTATAATTTTATCCATAATTAAAATTTTTAACTATTTATCTTGGTGGAATTTAAATAAAATATTTAGATGTTTAATAACTAATTTTATGATCAAATTTCATATAAACATAATTTTTATTAAAAATATTCAAAGTATTTCATTAAGTTTCTTATTTTTATAGATATTTTGCAAATAAATTACCCATAAATAATATGCAAGGTAATTATCTATTATATATTAATTTATATTACCTTGACAATACAACATTTATTAAGAATAATATAGATAGCATATGGCCATAATTATAAGAAATAATCAAAATAATAATAAATAATGTTTAATAATTAATAAATTACGTCTTAGAGTTTGTCAAAAACCTCGAAAACATAAAGGAGTGGAGTCTTATGCGGTTTTTTAATGCGAGTCATTATCCCCTCTTTCATATAGGGTTCGCACTTTTTCTTATCGTTATCATACTTAGCACAAATCAGGTTCATAGAGTCAACACTAGCCTTATTGATGTGTTCCATATATGCGTCGACTGTACTTTGTTTGCAAACCTTTTTACCCATACTCGCCAGTTGGTCACGTGTGCAGTCCATCCATTCGTAATATGTGCTAGGTTAAAAATAATAAAGAAAATATTAGATAATAAATTGACTATAAATATGACTTTGGTGATTTAAATAATTACCAGCAGATAAGTGGAATTCTATTCTTGGCAGTTCTCACTTTCATGGCATTACCCATTACCGTGATCATTTTTGTCCAGCACCCCTCTGTTTTAGACTTAGCCGGGTTACCACATTTAGCCCATTCAACGAAGTCTTCCTTCTTTTTTCCTTTCTTAGAACAGTAGGGTTTGTTCACTACATCGAAGTTATATGAGGCCAAAGCCATCAGTGTTTGTGATGTACTCTTCAAACAGTTCTCTCCGTATTGTTTTGCGAATTCATTGCTCGCCTTAACTTTCCTTGTTTATTAATATAAGCAAGATTTAACATATTAATTAATAATTTATTTTAAAATATGGCTAGGTAATATTTTTATTATCATTTATAGCAAATAAAATATTAATTAACTCATTTTAAAATGAAAATAAACATAGATTTTAAATTATTTCTATTAATCTCAATTAAAATTAATAATTATCTAGATCAAAATTAATTCAATTGTCAAAGAAATGTGACTTACTTGCAGTACTTGGTCAGCTCCTCGGCATTCTCAGGAAATCTAAGTTCATCAAGGCCAAACTGTGCGTAACAATTGGCTGAGTGTTCATCAAATTTATTGATATCACAATTCTTTTCAACAGTTGTATTCTTTGTTCCTCTATTGTTACCAGAGTTCGGCTTTTTAGTAGCCGAAAACACTAAACATGGTCCTAAAGCGACACATATTAAAAATGAATAATGAAAAAATGATCTTGACATTTTTTCTTGAATATTAACTTCTAAATACTTCTACTTTTAAAATGAAGTGAAATAGTAGTCAATATACTGGTCTCTCTTTCTCTAAAGAGTGACCAAGCTCATTAAAAAATATACCAGTTTCAAAACTGGCCCTAAACTTGTTATTTAAACAGTGAAACAGTAATTATTTAAATAGGTTTTTGATCGTGCTAAATTAATGAGTGTTTTGACCCTGGTTCGTCCTTTTTCGCAATAATTTGTAAACAAGCTAGTTCATAAAACATTAATTTCTATGTAAAAAAAAATTCAACTAGGTGATATCCTTTATAAAAAATTATTTCCTGCCTAATTACATAAATATAATTCGAAAAAAATGAATCTAGTTTATATTTTAAAAATTAACTTTCAATTACATTATAGCATAATTCAAATTAAACACCTTGCTCATCATAATATTTTTATATCATATGTCACATAACTAGTTCTTGGAAATGAAAAATATTGTAGGAATTCTAATGAAAGTTTTATAGATTAAACGATAAGTAAACTAGTTTTCAGTTCATATTGAGTTTATTCACATTAATTATCTGTAATAACATTATATTGATAAATACAGTAAACCCTCAGTATCTATTACTTTTAGAGTCTCTCATTGCTATTTAATTAGAGGTCTTCGACTTAATTGATAACATTTATAAGACTATTGAACCTTTTTACCAAGTATACCACTTTTTTATCAAGTTTATACTATTAAAACCCGTTTTATTTAAAGGGGTTTTACTGTATTATAAGCTAAAAGACTTCTTAAAATAATTATTAATAATTTTTTTGTTTAGTATTACTTTTGCCTAAAATTATCTATCACAATTATTCATGTTTATATTTTCTTTTTCAAGTCAAATAACCATGTTTATTCTTTTTATAAGTTTTGGAAAATTAAATAAATAACTATTCTTTTAAAATAGTGGTAAAACTACTTATAATTTTTGCATAAAAATAGTTAAAATCATTTAAAAAATATCAATAAAATAATTAATTTCTTTTCCCAATTCTTAAGTATTTTCATTACTTTCACTATTAAACTGGTTATATATGTAGAATGAATTAAGCAAGGGTATTAAACTAATCTATACGGCCATTAGGTTTTGGATTAGTGTGCAAATAATGTCTAGAATTCACTCTTTTATTGGACAGGATATTCCAGTTTTTCTGTTCTTTTTACAGTGACTTTGGTGCTAATGATCTTGGTATTTTTTAAGACAATAAAAGTAGTTTAATACTATTTGAATGAAAAATTTTCTAGTACAAGGGAGAAAGGTTTTTTTAGCTGGATTAAATTAGAAAAAGTTTTCATGAAAAAGATTTTACACATTTTATGTTATAAAATAATTTTAGCTTGTACAATTAAATTTTGTATGCATGTGTGGATGTGTGTGTGTGTGAGAGAGAGAGAGAGAGAGAGAGAGAGAGAGAGAGAGCGAGAGAGAGAGAGAGAGAGAGAGAGAGAGAGCTTAATTTAATTTGTTTTTCAAGGTGAATTTAATATAATTGTCACCACTTTTTTTCCCAGAGCTCATCAGATTTGATTCAAATGATATAATAGTTATAAAATAGATATTAAATAAAATTATATTCAATTCAAATGAATTTTTTTTAAGAAATCATTAAACAATTCACGAAAAAGTCATAAATTTTTATTAAATCAAACAATAATTACTTATAAATTCATTCTTTTATTAAAACAATTGACCAAAAATTTTATTAGAAAATGATGAAGGGCATAGGCTAAGACAAAATTTACCAGAATATATAGTTAACATTTATTTGAATTTATTAAAATTAAATAAATTATTATTATTAGCAATAAATGATTTGAAAAAAATTGTTTTTACACTCTTGGATAATTATAATTCTAAACAGTGATGATCTAATAAATGAAGGAAAATTCCAAGGTACAACAATATATAAAAGGTGATAGGATAGTTGAATAGAGATTCATTCTTTTCATTTGTTATAATTTTTTGATAAAATATTGATATTTTCAGTAAAAATGCTTTTAATTAAGAATTTATTGATTGTATTCATTGTTTTATTAATAGTAGATATGAGTTGTGCACAGAATAACCAAAAGAAGGGAATGAAAATGAATTTGTTGGCCAATACAGTGCCAAAACTGGAAAAGACAGTAACCCTTCCGTTGAAGCTTTTAATGGATGGCAAACAGGAATGCCCTCGACTTCAGGATTTGGGAACAAAATTATTGAACGATAAGAAAAACTGCGATATTGAGCTCAAAGTGATTGACCCTCGCCTTAATACAAGCCGTACATTCTGTGCTCATAAAAGTATATTATGTTTGCGCTCCGAAACACTAAACAAGAAGATCACCGAACTATTGTCAACACATACCGGCCCTCAAAAGCCACGGCTAAACATTGTTGGTATAAAACCAGAGGTCTTTCAATACATTCTTCAATATTTATATACCGATAAAATTGAGCCCACATTTGATTTAAAGCAAAATGTTATGGACTTATATATGGGCGCAGAATATGCAGACCTCCCGGAACTCAAGGCTATGATTAAAGAGTATTTGTATGACTCGGCCAACACTAAAGATATCTTTGAGTATATCCGTTGGGCCAACAATTCTGGTCATAAGAATATGAATGGCTTTCTCTCTGACATTACCCGCACAGCATTTAATATGACTCAGACTGAGTGGAGAGACTTTATTAAGAGTATGTGTCCTACAGTTGGTGACCACTCTTCTCAACCTAATGGTCAGTTGGAGGACAGCCCTGTGGTTATACTTAAGCCTGTGGTTAAACCAATCGCTGAAACTATGGCAGAACCCCTGAAAATGCTTAATATTGGTTAAGCTATTTGTTCTTGGTTAATTCTTGGTCAATAATTGTCCAGGTTTAGTTATTTTATCTAGATAATATATTTTTAATATAAAAATATATAAATAAATAGAATACTGATTAACAACTGATTAAATGTAAAATGGTCTTGATAAATTTTACAAAAAGAAAATATTTTTCAATGAATATATGTTTATCTTGAGAAATTTTCTTTTATCTTGCTAATTATTTTAATTATAAAATCATAAACTCTTTTATATTATAAATATTTATTAATTCAAAGTAAAAATTATTAAAGAATATAAAGTAGAGATCGGCAAAGCCCTGAAAGGGTCATATATTTACATTGAAAATGTTAACATTATTCATGGTAGATTATAATTGAACTTGAAATTTTACTTGAATTTTTATTATATATCTTAAATTTTTACTTTAATCATATATCAAAAATGTTTCTTACTCAAGTTTATAGGGGTATAATATACCCCTAAATCCTATCTC
>JAQFZM010001254.1:0-19768 GCA_034695785.1 Galumna obvia | reverse complement strand
ATTAATCGGTCAGTACTTTTTTTCTATAATAGAGTATTGTCAACTCATAAATTTTGTGCAATATCACGTGACTAATATTCAAAAAGGGAGGGATTTATCAAAACAAGTAAACATAAGATTTTGGTTTGAAAGTTTATCACATGATTTGTTTTGTAAGTTTGTGTCAACCATTTAATCCCTCCCTATTTTGAATATTAGTCATGTGATATTGCACAAAATTTATGAGTTGATAATAATCAAATTGAAATTCAACAAATAGAAATCATACCTCTATTATATGTATAATAATAAGCAAATACTGTCCTTTAATCGATTAAAAATTCTCATTTTAAGGCAAAACTGTTGGCAACAAAATTACATATTATCTATAATTAAATTAATTGTTTAAATTAATTTTAGATTATTTAAAACAAGAATTATTTAAAATAATTCAAACATCTCTACGTATTTTATGAATGAACCAAATTTTATATTTTGTTTATTTTTGAAGATCTCAACCAAAATATGAATTAAACAAAATTTAATATTAGTTTTCATTAACTAAACATTAATTCATTTGCAATTTATGCCGAAATCTGTGTTAAGACTACTGTTCCGACCATTAGTGCAAAACTCGTTCAGCAAAAGATATTTTCGTTCAGTGGTTTTTCAAAATCAAATGTAATTTAAACTCAAATTTTATTTTATTTCAATAATTTATTAATTATTTATAAATTACAGTAAAATACCGACAAATAAACCAAAATATTTCTCAAATTTAAAAACAAACAAAACTTCGAATCTTTTAAATCGTGAGTAAAGTCTTAGTCATTAAAAGTGATCACAAATTCATTGATTTTCAGATTATATTCGAGACATAGTTTGCTATCATTCGTCAAATCAATGAATGCCGACAATAGAGGAGTGGCCGACGGCGCCGAACATTTAACAAATGACCAGAACTTAGCTTCAGGTATAGCATCAGTACAGGTGGGCGTCGGAACAGCCGCTGATAAGTCGACACAATCTATGAAACAGTGGTCGCCCGACCCTCAGCTCATGAGAGCGCTGACATCGATGGGTATAAGTGGTGTGGCAGCAAAGAAGGCCCTCTACTATACCGGTAACCAATCGGTAGAGTTGGCCGCAAACCTCATCTTCGAGAATCCGGATATGGATTTCAATACTCCTTTAGAAGTGGATATTAATGTAACGGATGTGAGAACGAGTGCAGTCGCATCACAATCAGCTCCGGGTCTGTCATCAAATCCTTTGATTTTGAATTATTTGTTAATATATTTGAGTATTTATTCAGGAAATACAAGTAATGAAGTCTATAAAATGGTATTTATTGTGAACTCATCTTTAGAAATGGGTGTCGGAAAGATAGCGGCACAGGTGGCTCACGCGGCACTCGGTATGCATCAGCTCTTATTGCAGGACGAGTCCAAGTTTGGAGAATCACTAATTCGATGGTTTGAGTTCGGAGAGACTAAAATCGTTTTAAAAGGAGATTCGACACAACATTTGATAGAATTGGAGAAGAAGGCCATGGAATTGGGTTTACCCACATATCTGGTTCAGGACGCCGGCAAAACTCAGGTCAAATCCGGTTCCACTACTGTTCTCTGTATTTATGGACAGACAGATCGCGTCGATTCTGTGTCCGGTCAGCTCAGACTTCTTTAAGTTAAGACTCTTAAGAGTTATTGATATGACATTACAAGAGATGTTTTTCTATTGATTTACATAAACAGAGCATTAATGCTGTATTTTAAGTGAATCTAGGACATTTTTTGATGCTACTATATCTTAAAAATTACTAATTAATTATAAATAGAGTTAAAAGTATTTTCAGAGTTAATAATTGAATTTTTTTTGTTATTTTAGGAAAATATTGAGTAAAATATAACTAATGTTTTGTCAGTCAATTCTTATGTTTGGGTTTTTAATAATTAAAGTTTACTTTCAGTTTCAAAACATTTTTCAAAAGTTATCTTAAAATATAGTGTAATTAGAGTATGGCCAAATTAAAGGTAAAGATTATTTCACTTAAAATGCTATGTCAATGCTCATGGTTAATTCATATACAGTAAAGTCAACATTTACTATAATTTCTCAAAAACTATTAGCATTTTTACAACAAATAATAGGAATTACTATTTTGTTTCATAAATTATTAGGACTTTTCCAACAATTATTAGGATTTTTAATTGCATTCTAAAACTTAATGTAGAAATGAAAGAGTTTTGTTATTCTCTTCTCATTTCTTTACAATACTCTTATATTTTGAATATGTTTTGCAATTAAAAACATTTCATTTGAAATCTAAATTAAAAATTGGAAAAAAATGCAAATAATTGTTGGAAAAGAATTGTTTTGTCCAAATTGTTTATAGAATTGAAGAGTAATTCCTAATACTTATTGTAAAATTCTAATAAATGTTGATTTTATTTTTAATTTAAATTTGTTTTATAATTTATATAATTATTAGTTTTATTCAAAACTCTTTAATTATTCCTAAATCGATGACTGATCTGATGTCTGATTTCTAGTACTTTGATATGACTTTTGAAATGTTTTTCGAATTTAATTGTTTTGTAATTAAATTCATAACATTAACGGTGAATGTGATATACATTTCTGTACTCTAGGGTTGAATTATAAATATTTTTAGCTTTTTTTCTGGATTTTTATCAGTTTTTTCTTTTTATTTAAATCGAATCCTTTGAAAAAGAGCTGAAAATATTTGACATTTGAGACCAGTTTTTCTTTAAATCATTTCAATGAATCATTACTTATATTTTCACTAATATTTAGCGCTAATTATTATTAAAAGTTTAGTTATTGTAAGTATAAAATTTAATTCATTGAAATATAAATTCATTTAAAAGTTACTAGATCAAATTAAACTTATATACTCATATTTTAAATAAAATTTCAGTTTAAATGATTAAAATAATTACCAAAAATTTTTTATTAGTTTTATTAAATCGTTTGAAAAGTTTTGGTGAAAAATCAAATATTATTTTGAGTAGAATTTTATTGTCTCAACGGTTAACAATATTTTTACAATTTTAAGACATTTCACTCAAAATTGAAGATCAATTACTTACTTAAAGACCCAAATTAGCCAAAATTCTCACTCCTGTTCCCGCACTGAAAATCCTCACTTCCTTTCCAACACTCCCTTTACTCCTTTGACCTCAAAAATACAGTAATAATTATTTTTGAAAGAAATTATATTTGATGAGAGGTCTAAGAAGGCAATCACTTTACCTTAATGTGTCAGATTTTAATGTATCCAGGCTCATTTGAAAGATAATAAAATTTTGAACAATTTAAAAAAATTTCTAGCTGCTAATGGGTTGTGGTTACCGAGAAATACCTCGGTAAAATTCAGATTAAAATCTTTCAAATTTATATTTTATTTTGAACTTTCAATAAATGAGTGAAATATATAAAGTGGTTATAGTAAAAAAGTGAACACACATTTCAAATACATAAATGATAACATAAATGATTTCATATAAAATATATATACGTACTGTTTGTTAGAATGGATGTTCCCTTCAAATCGTGTTCACTTTTTTATTTTAACGGCTTTACTCAAATAAATACTCAAAACTCAAGTTCAAAATAAAAGATAAATTTGAAAGATTTTAAGCTGAATTTTACCGAGGTATTTCTCGGTAACCAGAGCCCATTAGCAGCTATAAATTTTTTTAAATTGTTCAAAATTTTATTATCTTTCAAATGAGCCTAGATACATTAAAATCTGACACATTAAGGTAAAGTGATTGCCTTCTAAGTTTGAGCCAATAAATATGGAATAAATATATAAACAGTTTAAGAGTTCACAAATTATTGTTTACTAAGTTATACATTTCATTAAACATTAATTTTTTTTAATAAATTCTGATAAAAATTCCTATCCTGTAATGCCTTTATTGCCGGTAAAGGGTTGGGGACTCTCATACTCTCCCTTAAAAGTTAAAATTGACTCCTAATCCCTTGCTATACAATTCAGAAGTGGGAATTTGCCAGAATGTGGTTTTATTTTGTGTCTTTATTACATAAGAATAGCATCTTTTTCTTTTACTCTGAGAGTTACGAGGGTTATAATTTAAATATAGGTATAATTTATTAGCAGAACATTCCATAATAAAGATAAGCAAGCCAATAAAGTTACCCATAAACAATATAATGAAAACACTTCGGAATATTTCAGACAAAGAAATCGCTTTAAATTTGTTTGAATTAAATTGTTTTCCAAAATTCCATTTTAATAGTTTAAACACTGCTCTTCCTTTCATTTGCCTTGTTAATCTTCTAATTCGATTGAAATGTTGAATTAACCCTGCTTCATTTATGGCTAACTTCATACTTAAAAGAAAAAAATAACATAAAATGTGTCTAAAAATGTTCTTTACTTACATTAACGCCAATTCATTGTGAAAGCGATAAGTCTTTGATAAGACATAAGACCATAAAATCAGGAAATATTTGTTTTGAGCCGTTTCTAACTTGAAATCGACAGCCCTTTCAACAAATTCTTCCTTCACAATTGTAGTTAACACGAATACTGTCTTTCCATCTAGCACATCTTTAATAACAGGCAGAGAATATGGATTTTGACTAGATACACCCATTCTATTTTCATATTCTAATATCTTTGTCATTAATCTTTGATAAGTACCTTGCTCCATTTGGACATATAAAGATTTAGCGACATTACTTCCGACGACATTTATTTTGGGATTATTTAGTATATCATCAATTGAGTCAACTAATTTAACAAGCTTAGTTTTGAAATATGTCATTAAAAGTGAGCAAGCAAATGAATAACTAAAAATTGTTGACATAATGAGCCAAATCATTATATAAATAAGTGAGAGATAACTAAAAATCTTTTTTTTATTCTTCATATTATTTGAATTTTTCAAGAATTGAACTGGTTGCAAAACAATTTGACTTGCTAGTTGTAAGTAATCAATTTTTCTTTTCTTAATTAAGAATAAAAGTATAAATCCGTAAAACAAAGTCGAGAAGAAGAAAGTTATCCAAACCTATTAAATGATAAAATAGTAATTTTTCCATAAAAACCATTAATTTAATTAAATTTATAATAATTTGAAGAATACCTTCCATTGAAAGACATCTAAAAATGATAAATAAGTTTCGTTTTTGATTATTATAGAAGAGCACAGAATCTCAACAAAATAGGACAGTTTGTAAACTATGGTTTGAAGAATAGGAAAGAGTGAACTCCACTCAACCAAAAATGGAAAATCAATCAAAGATAGCACAGGTATGGACTATAAGATATTTTAATTATTATTATATTAATTATTTTATAAATTATTATCAAATAATTACCGCTTTCCGGTTATCAGTTCTTACAAGAACTCTTGTTTTAAGCTTGCACATTATATAATTGACAATTGTTAGAAAATATGAACTGAATTTATATCCACTATTTCTTAACTGAAGAAGAAATACAATTTCAATATTTTTAAATGTTATTATTCATCATTAAAAATCAACCTAGTTAATTGATTTAATAACTAATTAAAACAATGGATTTTGATAATTAAAGGATTATTTTAAATTAACTAGGTATTTTTAAAAAAGTATTCAAATCAGTTGACTTTAATTACTTACATATTGGCCATCATTGACTAAAATCATAACACTATTATTAGTATAGTTTTCAATTGAACTAGTTCCATTTACATCTTCACAATAATAATATTTATTTAATTGAAAAACTTTAAACTTAATAAAAGATTCAAAAAATTCATCTTGGTTAATTAGCATTTCTAATTTAGAAATATTTTTTAAAAATGAAATAAACTGTGAAAATTACTGATCAGTTTCGTAATTAACCATGGTTACTTGATTTTAAATTTGATTTAGTCCTTAACATTCGTTATATTTTTGTTTTATACAAAAAACATTTCATTTGTTTAAAAGTTTATATCAATTTCTTTGATTAAATTCAAACATCAAATTAAATAATTTAATAGATTTGTGGCAAAATTTCCACAAAAAAACAGTCCATAAAATTTCAATTTAATCATCTTTAATGCATATAATAATTGAACTAGATATAATCAAAATATAAATATATATATACTCTTGGTACAAATACAGTTGATAAATGTAGTGAAAATTAATTTAGAAAATAGAAAATATATGAAAAATTATAAAAAGAATATGTAATAATTGGTAAATTATTACCTATTAATAATACTATGATAATTTTGATAGGAATGAGTCAGTCAACCTTAATTATAAAAATATTACTTGCTACACTCACAAAATGCGAGATTTGATTGGAATTCTATCGATATCAGTAATTTTCAATAAACTATAATTCAAAATAAATATCTTTTTGTCAATTATTTTACAAAAATAGTATTTTGTATATTAAGTATAATACCTTTTATTTATTTATCTGACCGAATATGACCTCCGATTTTAAAAAAATTAGCTCACCCACAACATTCATCACTAACTATAATGCACTAAAGATTATGAGTTTTAACCAGAAGTTATAAAAATAAATTTCGGAGTGGTCTAAGGGGTTAGGCAAAGGAAGTGAGTTTAAAGTTGTTGGTTCGAGTCCTGGCAATAGCATTACTTTTCCTATGAATGCTATGGCGAAGCCCTTTAGGTCTAGGTCGGCGCTCTAACTATTAGACCAGTGAGACATAACAAAATTTTGGGGTTAAAACTTCTACTCTTACTTTTGTCAGGACTTAGAAATATTTGAAACTTTATTTTCTTTTCATGACTGAGAAATAAGACTCGAATTATAAATTTAGGAGACGTTTTCGTGAACAGAATAAATGGATTTACTCTACAAAAACTCATACAATTATTTGTATTGATTACAATGATTTTATTTTTATTAAAAATACAAATTTTTAATTAAAAAAGTATTCCATCGATTATTACAATAATTTGTTTTATTGAAATTTAACTGAGGTCTAAGTACTGTATAATGATCTTGCTAATTTCTTCAGTATTGAGACTCAGAAAACTTTTATGATCTCCTCTGAGAACAATTGTCTCACATTTGCCTTCAATGACCTAAAAATATAAGAAATTAAATCAATAATCAAATGATAACAAAACAAATGAATACTTCTGTCAATCCGTAGTCGTCTCTAATAAGTGTTTCGTCTTTTATGATGACATCATTAGCTCTAATCAAAAGTGAATTTCCTTTAAATTTAGTCATATTATCGACAGAATATGTGTTTAACATCAATAACTTATTAGAAAATGTTTTCGCAAATAATTCAATATTTTCTGCATTTGTTTCAAATTTTTGTGATTCGAGGAATATTTGAGAAACCCTTCCAACCCTTTCCTCAATCGGTGTGTTTTCCAGTATTTGTTTAACTTTTTGATAGTCAACAGAAACGTATTGATTGAGGAATGCTATCAAACTCTCCAACTGTTGACTCTTTTGGTCAGAGAATTGGTATTTCTTATTGACTTCATTTGCAAAAAGACAGAACTGAACGGGAGATGAGTCTAAAAATATTAGTTTTGGTGATGTTTTTGGGCACTTCTTCTGCAAAAAGTCATTCATTAGTTCTAATTAATGTATTTATTAGTGAATTACCTGTAACTGAACAGCCATTTCATAGGCAACACATCCACCAAAAGAATAACCCATTAAATCAAACGAATCATTAAAACTATTCATTAAATTCTTATTAATAATATTGAGATAATATTCTGCCGTTTCTTCGATTGTCTTTAGATTAAGACAATCATTAGTCCAATTGAGTCCAATCACCGGTCGATTCATATGTTTGGCCAAATCAGTCAATAGTCTGAATGAGCCCTCAAGAGGTGGTAATAAGAGAACAGGTTTTCCCTCTTTTACTTCATTTAAATAAGTAATGCATTCGACGGGTATTTCAAAACTGAATTCATCGGACGAACAGTTCTTTTCTTTATTTTGTTTTTCACTTTGAGTTTCACTTTTCTGACCGATGGCTCCAATTCGAGCGATAGTTAACTTTCGGATGTCTTGCATTGAAAGCACTAAATCGTAGTCTCTCTCAAGAGTTTGCTTTACTTCAACGGACATCAACGAATCCATTCCCAGTTCGCCCAGAGTTAGGTTTGACTCCAAATTCAAGTAGTCTTTAAGACCTAATTCCAGTTAAATTAGAAAATTCAATAAAATGAACATGATCAAATTTATGTGGAAATACCTAAAATATGAGCAATGGTTTTGATAAGATCTCCCTTTTTGTTTGAGGCCTCAATTTTATGGTCTGCCCTAACAATGGACGACACGACCGTATAATTCATTTGAAGTATAGAGTCGAGTGTCGCCAAACACGAGGGTATTCTCTGAGGTAGAGTTCCACCGATTACCACATCATTACCGCCCATATTCTCTGCCACAACTCCGACATCACCGATGGCTCCCCACTGGACGGCCATCGCTGGCAAACCAACAGCTTTTCTCTGTTCACAAACTCTTTCCATAACAGAATTGGCGAAACCATAATTGGTTTGTCCGGAGTTTCCTCGACCACAACTCACAGAAGAAAAACAAACGAAATAATCCAATTCTGGACAGAGTTCTCTGGAAAAGTGATCAAGGTACTTTATTCCATCAACTTTAGGTGACATCACTTTTTTGAACTCTTCTGGAGTTTGATTTTCAAACAATCCGTCTGATAAGACCATCGCTAAATTAAAAATAGCTGCCACTCCTCGAGCACTACCAAAATGTGCTGAACTTTTAATAAGATGTCGGGTTTGAGTCATATCTGAGACGTCTTCTGTTGATATTCTTATATTAATTCCCAAATCTTTAAAATATTTGAGTCTAAACTTCTGATATGAATTCTTTAAACCTGAACGGGAGGTCAGAACCAAATTCTGTGCTCCCCTTTCGATTAGCCAATTGGCTAACTCGAGGCCGAAACCACCCAAACCTCCAATAATTATATATGATTTGTCACTTTTAAAGACAGTTCTGGGAATTGCGGGTATTTTAACAGAAATGCTCTCATTTTTCTCATCTCTAATCTGAACGACAACTTTCCCGATATGTTTACCGCTCGCCATAAAACGAAAGGCTTCCTCTACTCTCGTGCTCTCAAAAACAGTTGTCTTCAGTGGTCTAACAGTTCCTTCTTTGATACCATTTTCCACGAGTTGTCGAACTCTATGTTTGTGAGCCTTCAATAAAGGCCTACATTTGGACTCATCAACAAAAAGACTGTCCAAAAGAATGCCGTGAAATGTCTTATTCTTCAAAAGAGAGGACAGTTCTACACAAAGTATTAAAAGTTAACCAACAAATAAGAGAAAAATTAAAACTAACCAAGTTCATTATTCTGTGACAGGTCATATTTGCCTATCTCAAGAAAACGTCCATTTGAGGCCAGACATCTGACACTCGCTTGAAGTTTATCCTCAGAGAGTGAGTTGAGAATGAGGTCAACTCCTCTTTGATTGGTTTCTCTCATAACAAAAGATTCAAAACTTGAGTCACGAGAAGTCCAAAAGTTTTTGTCACAAAGTTTTGGTGAAAACTCTTTCATAAGAAAATGACGCTTAACCTCTGATCCACAGGTGATAAAAAGCTGACACTCCATTGATAGACAGATAGCAATGGCCGCCTGACCCACACCACCACTGCCAGAGTGTATTAGTACAGACTCTCTCGGCTTTAATTTGCCTCTAATTATGAGCGCATAATAAGCAGTGGAGTAAACAACGGGAACAGTTGACGCCTCTTCCATAGACCAGTTCTGTGGTATCGGCCAAACAAAGTCCATGTCTTGCATAACAAGAGTTGTGGCCAAACCCTTAGAAGGAGTCATTCCCATAACTCTATTACTATTCTGATCTCTTCCGGCAAATTCAAGTCCAAGTATGCAATCCTGAAGACCCATATCATCGGGCAGTGCATCCGCTGTTAATTTACCTGAAAATTATAAAATATTAATTATAGATCTAAATGAATTAAGCAAGGTTATATTACATACCTGTTGCTAACATAATGTCTCTAAAATTTAGTGAAGAGTAATAGACATCAATGATCTGTTCATTAGTTTTCTCGCCAATCGGCCAATACTTGTGCTGTGCTTCGAACCACTTAAAACTGGATAAATCTCCTTTGGTTTCCACATTAAGATAACAGTGTTGTGAATCAACTCTTTTTTCATTTAATTCAATAGTAAAGTGTTGGAAACTTCCCACAATTTTACCACATTTGAGAACATTCATAACCAGATTTTTCTTTACAATTCTCTCCAAAAGATCAGAATTTGTCATTAAATTCAAATAAGTTTTTTCTTCCAAATCATAATTAAAAATACAACGAATTCTGTGTCCATTCGGTTCTTTCCTCAAACAATTAACAAAACCAATGATCCCATTATTGGGTGAATCTTCGCTTAAGAGCCAAATATTTTCGTTTTCAGGTCTTTCCTCAATTGTTTTGAGTTTATTTTGTAGGCTTTCCATCCATTTCTCGCATTTATCGTTCGTAATCTCAATGAAAGTCTGTTCCTCTAATTTAGAGTCAAAACAAATTTTACGGAAAACCAAAGAATTCTTATTAGAGATGCCATCGATTTTAGTTGCGATTAAAGTAAAGCCGACTTTCTCTGCCTCTTCTATTATATGAGCGTTCATTTTGCTCAGTCTCTCATTAAATAAATAATTCTTTTTATTATTTTTCAATTTATCAAAAACTCTGATAAGAACTTCTTCAGCAAAATTGAGTCCAATTTTATTGATTAAAATCAAAAATCCGTTCTCTCGGATTGAATTCCAGAGCGATTCTAAAAGTACTGATAAATTAATATGAGTTTCCTCTGAATTTATATCAATTCTATGTTCATAGACTATAAGCTCATAATTATTCAGATCCGGTGGAAGTCTTGACTTCTCGACAATCCATTGATGACAATCCACTCCATTAATCAGATCTGCATTCAATTTGTTAATCATTGGATGTAATAAACTATAATTGATTTTCATATCAAAAGCTGACAAACGTATCATTTGAATGACTGTCTGTGCGATTATGGCTTTGCTTTCAGTGATTTCTAGAATATTGATCTGATTATTACAACAATTAATGTTTTGGAGGACTGTTTCCAACTGATGACGAAAAAACTCTTCTCTAATGAAACTTTTATTCAACAAATCGTTTTCCAAATCTAAAAGTTTTTCATTGAATTCATCAAACATTTTCTCATTGAATCCATTATTTTCAAAACAATTCAATTCCATTAAGAGTTGTAACAAATGTCTGTCCTCACAATTAGAGTCAGTGCTTCCATTGTGTTGTATATCATTACTGTTATTCACTTTTTTTATATCCTTTGCTCTTAAAATCGAATCTTTTGTCTCAAACTCTTCTAATGAGAGATTGAATTTTGTTATCAAATTGAAGGTCACTTCAAAACATTCTCCTAAATATCGATCCACACATTCTCTGTCTCTTCTATTCAGAGGGCATTCCTCGTCATTTGGAACGAAACAGTATTGTTCCACAAGAGGTAATCGAGTGAACACTTTTCTCGGCGCCAAATTAGCTCTAATTCCTTTGAATTCCAGTCCCTTCGATACACCAATTCCTGGATAATTTAATTAAAAGAACAAACCATTTGTTTTGCAATTCAACCCTAAGATGACTGACCTAAATGAGAGTCATAGAGAACAGGCAATTCCTGTTTATCAATTTGGTCGACTGCTCTTGCATGAGTAGCTAATACTTTGGGATCACATCTTAAACAGTCGATACGCACCGGTAGGTATAAACCTCGTGACTGTTTTCCCAGAATTGCCATTTGTATCATTGAATCGACAAAAGAAACCCAATTCGTCCATTTGATGGCAGCCCTCACTTTATCCCTCCCGACAACAGCTTTAGTTAAACACTGAAATGTCTTTCCGTAATCATAGCCTCGAAGTCTCAGTTCTTTATAGATATCATTAGTTCTCAGAATTATCTCATTTTCTTCGTCCCAAAAGTCTCTATAAAACAAAAAATATATCAAAACAGATAAAAGCCAAGTGAGAGCTCAAACTCACCTATCAACATTTATTTCATTATCCAAAATATACTCAAATTGATTGCAGGCTAATTGTGGTATCAATATTTTTCCGGTCACCACAATAGTGGACGACTCAGTGATGACAAACTGATCGTTAAGTATTCTCACATCAAACTTGGTTACCCCCACTTTAGGCAAAATAGTAGCCCTATGGAGACGCACATCCTTAAATTCAACGGGCAATTCATCAAAAGGAAGGGCCATTTGTTTGGCCAACTGTTTCCAGGCTAACAACAAATATCCCGTCGCAGGGAATAGGATTCGACCGTCAATACAATGACCTGAGAGATAAGCGTCCTCTTTGTCCTACATTTTCATAATCATAAATAAAGAAACAAGACTAATTCAAGAAAATTAATCTAGTTCTCAATGAAAATAAACTCCTTTTATAAAAGTAACATGATAATTTATATTTTCTTTGTAATACAAGAATATATTATAATCTCCACTTCAAAGAAGAGCCTATTTTTAGGCAACAAATCAATTATTATTTTATTGACAGATATTTAATGAGAGATAAGTATTGCACTCCTCATGAATACATGTAATTAATAGTAAGTATTCTATTTAAGCAAGTATAAGCAATTTAAGCACCATTTATTAGAAATTCAATATAACTAAATTCAATTGAAGTGTCGCCAAACTATACAACACTTAATAAAGACTCAACAAAATAAGAATTTAATTTAATCAAAAGTGTCTTCACTAACGCTATTCATCTGTTAAATAGTGCTCTGACTGTAGAAAAAAAGATGAATTGCTTTTCAAAACACTAATGCAATAAATAAAAAGAAATAAGAATTGAATGGAAGACCGCATTAGACTTCAGACAAACGCTTTAATTCTTGTATTACAACACAAATACTGAGAGAATATTCAAGAATTTTCTTTAAAACCTTCATTGAAAGCGAAACACAAATATAAGTATCGTTTTAATTAAAATAGTGGGAAATGTCCCTGGGCAATCTTCTAAATTTTGGTACTTTCAACGAAAGAGTGACAACTTTTTAATTATAAATATTTCTTCTATTATTAGTTTAATTACTTCACAAAAACCTAACGATTGGTTGTATTATATTCTCAATTAATATATAAAATTTTGTTTCACTCAATAAATATTAAAATTTCAAACATTATAATAGAGTAAAAAGTAAGGCATTGAAAATACATTTAATAATTAGAGTTAAAATGATTTTAAAGTTTATGTAATGTTAATAATCACCTGTAAGTCAACCTTCACTACAAAGTCTGTAAAACCGATTGGATTAAAGTAATGCGGATATTGATAGACAGTGAATGAGTGGTTGTGTTCCCATTTAACTAATGGTGATATCGTTGCTGTTCCTCTCGACACCGGGTACTTTACTTTTGGGTATAACTTTTCAATAAATAGGTTAATACCTGTGCAGTAAAGTCTGCCCACACTTTTCAATAAGAATTCAATATTATTCTCATTTTTCTTCATTAAAGGAATGTATGTTATGTTTGAGCCCAAACTTCTTTTAACAATTGGCTGAAGTAAATGATGCGGTGATACCTGTTTTTAATCAATATTTAAGAATTAAATCAATTACTTAATAATAAATTAATCCCAAATTTAACCTCGATCACTATTGAGTCATTTGGTATCTGTTTGAGGGCATCATTAAATAGCACAGGAAGTATGAGATTGTCAGTCAAGTATTCGGAGGAAATATGTCTCGATTTCTCATTTGATGGTTCATATGTTGTGCTCAACCATTTCGTAGACTTAATTCTCTTCTTTGGTATTATTTCCAACAGTTTTTCATTCAATGTTTTCCTAATATCTAATAGTAATGGACTGTGAAATGCAATACCAGTGCTGTCAACAGGTCTGGCGAACACATCTTCAGAGTTCAAGTTTTGTACGAAAGCACTGACCGCTTTGTCTGTTCCCGAAACAGTAACCGAGTCTTCAGAGTTATGACATGCAATGTATACGTTTGAAGGAAGTCTATCCTTAATCTCTTCTAAGGTTAATCCAATGGCAGCCATTCTTCCCTTGGCTTTCATATTATCTTTAATAAGTCGTCCCCTCCAATAAGCTATTCTTATAGTCTCCTCACGAGTTAAACATTGGTCAGCATAAGCACATACAAGTTCTCCCACTGAATGGCCAACTATACCATCAGAGGTGACACCAATTTCTTTGAGAACATCGACTAATGCTATTTGAATGGCGGCTAACGATACAAAAGCATTGAGAGGACATTCCATTAGATCTCTATTCTCTTCCATTAAAATATAATATAAATCATAATTGTATTGATTGAGAACTTGAGCCAAATGTTTGATAGACTGAGCGAATGCATTGAGACAGAGAAGCGATTTGGCCATAGCTGGCCATTGACTGCCCATTCCTGAAAATATATACCAAACCTGACGTTTACTTCTTTTGACTTTATTTACTGAAACATCGGTCAAACTTTGATCAGTAATACATGAGTTTGTCATTAATGTAAAACCCCTGTAAGACATTCCTTCAAAGCCTGTTCTGCTATTTTTAAAAGGACTGGTCTTTGAGATATCGTTTATAAGTGATAAGTAGTCTCGGGTCAACTTTTCCGGTCTTTTGAACAGTCCTTTGAAAAAATATTTAAGACTCTCTTCAGAGCGACCACACATTACTATGAGTCGAGGGATGTCTTCAATCACCTGATAATTGTCAGGAGAGGGATCCTTACTGTCGGTTCGAACTATAACGTGGACATTGACTCCACCGAAACCAAAACAGTTTAGTCCAACTAATTTATCCCTAAAGACTGTGCACTCCGTTATTGGCTTTAATATACCGGACGTCAGGCCTTCAATGTTAGGGTTCGGAGTTTTCATATGAATATTTGGAGGAATTCTTTGATTTTCCAATGAAAACATCACTTTTGTAAGAGAGCACAGACCCGATGTCCCCTCTGTATGGCCTATACTCGACTTTACGGCACCGATAAGTAACGGATCTTTTCGTCCTAAACATAAAATATGACTTTACTAATAAATGAATCATCAAGCACATTTACTTCAATATTTCATTGGACATTATTTCAATTTCTTTAATAAATAGTCTAATTGTGTACAAACTTTAAACCCTTCCTCACATCAATTATTCTAAAAAGGATTTCATCAAAGATTTATGCCTCGATTACCAAAAAGTCTCAAAATTAAATTCTAAACAGAATTTTGTTTATTAAATAAAATTTAAATAATTATAATATTATTATTTGACTAATGGTTTGACTAATGATATAAAAATGAAGAAAATATAAATAAAATGTTCATAAAGTGATGGAAACCTACCCCTACACATAGCATCCATTATGGCTGACATTTCAACGGGATCGCCTGCTTTAGTACCGGTGCAGTGCGCCTCCACATACTTTATAATTAAGGGGTCGATTCCCGCCTCCGAATATGTGTCAGACATGAGTTGTCTCTGGGCTGCAGACGAGGGAAAAGTAATTCCCAATTCCTTGAATCCATCGGTATTTGATTTGGTGTGGACTACAGTTACATAAATACGTTTGGCTTCACTTTTCTTTTGGAGCACAACTGCAACGCAGGCCTCGCCTTTTGCATATCCATTGGCATCGCTGTCCAAACACTTACAGTGACCCTCCGGTGATATCATATTCAGTGCATAAAACTGAGGACAGAATGCAAATAATAAAACAAAACATTATTCAATGAATTACCTGTAATTGTGTGGTAGACCTGAGAGACATATTAATGCCGACTACTATAGCTCTGTCACATCTGTTACTCTTAAGTGCAGATATGGCCTCATGGAGTGCACAGAAACTACTGGCACAGGCCGTGTCAACAACCGTCGCCGGACCCACAAAATTGAAAAACTGAGAGAGTCTTCCGGCAAAGAGTTGGTTATATCCGACTACTTTTGAGTAGTCCTCAGACATAGCAGACGGCACTTCATCGAAACAATTGCCTATAAATGTTCCCGTATTTGTTCCGCACAGACTATTTGGATCAATACCTGAAAATACATTTTATCTCATTTTTAACGTTTTATTGTTTACAAAACATTATTTATATTTTCATTTATAAATTTATAATAAATTAGAAAAAATTGCATTTTTGGTTTCCTTTGAATTTTCATTTTTAAAAACAGTTACCAAGCTAATTTAACAAATAAGTCTTTTAATAATCATTTATATATTAAATATTTCACCTTTTCTATATTTTATATCATGGTCAAATATCTATTATAAATGTTACAAATTGATGTCAATAATGTTTTTAAAAGTGTAAACAAATAAATTTAATCATTACTTTTATTATCTAATAATAAGTTCTAGTTTTAAACATTTTTTGTGGCTACTCTTTTTACTTGTTCATATTGCTAAGATAAATAATAAATTAAATATTTTGTTATAATATATTTATAACCTTGGTAATGGTTTAATGGTTTGAACTTCAATGGTTAGAAGAATTACATATTTATTGTGAATAACTTTTATGATTTCAAATAAATTATAAATAAGTGAATCACTGATCAAAATAGGGATAACCTTTCAAACAGAAATATTTGCAAAAATTTCCACTTTAGAGACATAATAAAAATTGGTTTAAAAGTACTTAAAATAATCAAATCTACTAAAAGTCAATTAAAACCTGCATTTTTAAAAAATTGGTCATTTCGAGTACTATTCAATGAATGACCCCTTGAATACTCCATGAGGTAAATACTTATACATCTCTTATTTAAATAAAGTTTTAAATTTTTAATTAAAAATTGATTCAAATATATTAAAGAGAAAACCGAATGTTATTTGAATTCAACAAATATTTGAATTGAAAATTCCCAACATTTTTACATAAATAATCTAAAGATAAATGTGCTAGATTACTATCAATTCTATATTCAATCAAAAGCCATATATTCTATTTCTGCAATAGTTTTGCAAAGTTATATCTAAAAAAGTTTTATGAAAATTACTTTAATATTCCCATTAAATAAATATATGCAAAAAATAAATAAAACAAATGTGCTTGCTAATGTTAATGGTAATTTTAATACTGAACATAACTTCAATTTAAAATACGATAAACTATAGCTTCAATTCAGAGAAAATGTAAACGAAATTCTGTTTTTGAATAATTAGTTTGAAGTGATATTACGTTTAGTTATAGAAAATTCGTTATTTAATAAGAGAAACACGAATTCAAATCATACCGGAGTCCCAAATGGCCTCATATGTGATTTCCAGCATAATTCTGAGCTGTGCGTCCATCAGATGTGCTTCACTTTTGGTAATACCAAAGAACTCGGCATCAAATTTGCTGATGTCTTTCAGTTTTCCACTTCCTTTTGGAAGTCCCAAAAAGCCTATCAATCATATAATAAAATCAATCATTGGTTAAATCAAAAAAATTGACATGGACAAATTATTAATTTATCATAACAAAATGAATCTTACCAAAAGGCCATCGTCTTTCGTCCTCAACAATCATATCTCTTTTTTCATACAAATTCGTCATAAACTCATCCACGTTATCACATTCTATTAATAATTGATCATGATAAAGTTTTACTTACAATGAAACATCTTGGTTAATAACTTGCTTACCCGGAAATTTACCGGAGATTCCGGAAATGACAATATCTTCTTTCAAACACCACTTTTTACTCATTGTTTAAACTAATTTTAATGAATACACAAAACTTTATAACTCTTTTATTGAAAAAATCAAATAAAACATTAATTTCGATACACTTCTATCCCTTTCCCTTCAGTTCTGTAGATTTTTCTGAACAGAACGGGTTTAATAAAATCAATTTCCAAGAATAAAATTTATGAAAAACTAAGGAAAATACCACAAAAAAAATAAATATTGAATAATATTTTTCGGGAAATTTTCATGAAAAACAATTCTGTCAATCAGTCAAAACATACAGAAATAAATGTCTTAAAAATTGTCTAAATTAACTTCAATCACGTCTATTGACAGCTGAAAAATTTCCCATTAAAGTGTTAAACTTATTTGAAAAGAAATCACTCACTAAACACACACACAATCCCTAATCTAATGAGAAAAATGTCACAAAACATAGAATTAGAGCTTTTATTACATTTTTTTTATTTCACTTTAAAAAATTAATTTCATTCAACACTCAAATATCAATTTAAGACTTATTTCTCAAAAAGAGAGTTTAAGTCAAAAAATTCCCACAACTTTTCATTGCTAACTCACGAACTGATTGTCAGCACAGTTTATGTCTCACTCCTTACATAACTTCAATCAAATGATTGCAATCAATGTCACATTTCTATCAAACAATACATTAATTGATTTCTTCACAAAAGTATAACATTTTATTAACAACAAAAACCTAAATAAATAAATAGAGTACTCATGAGGACCAAGAACTCATCATTTTTAATATTATCTTGTTAACATCTTAAATCCTAATATTTACATAAAATAAATAACCCTTAAATTACCAAGAAAAATAATCCAAATTATTTTTTAAAATTTACATTTATATTTATTCTATTATTTTGTAACTTGTTCAAATAGAGACCTTGATCATAAAAACGAGTATATAATTATGTGTATGAGTAGTGATCCAAAAAAAAGGAACCTGAGAGTTAATCGAGCGAACAATTTTTTAACTAAAGTTAGTTTTTCTTGAAAATCTTCTAAATTTAGTCAAACCATTATTATTATTATCATTACTTCAATCAATTAAAGAAAAACAAAACAAAACAAAAATACGAAATAAAGGTTTAATACAAAATATCGATATATTCAACACTTTTTAATATTTTGCAATAAATTTGTAATAAATTTAAGTTAATTTATAATCTAAAGTTAATAAAGTTAATAATATTCTTTAATATACATAAAGTACCACATGTAAATAATTAAATTAATGATTGGTAAGAATATCATCTAAAAACATCAACAAAAAAACTATAAAAACGATATCTTTTTATATGGAAACAAATTTAATTATTTCCTAATAAATAATTCATTAAATATTATTCAAATTTATTCGTATAATTGAATGTTAGATATTTTGAAATTTGAAAACTATTATTATTATTCAAAATTAATTGAATATATAATTAATTTAATATATCTAACGGTTGCAAAATTAAATTATGCTTGCTTAAAGATTTTCCATAACAATATTCTTAAAGCATTTTATCTCTTAGAGCACATAAAAGTTGATAGAATATTTAATCTTGCAGTTTCTTTGATATGTGTATAAGAATTAATTGTATATGATTCCTAAATTCATTGCAATATACAGTTAATCTGAAAATTGGCCGAACACTAACATAAATTCAATTTGTACATCAGAATAATTTTTAAAATGTTAACATGAATAAAACCAACTTACATCTCAAATATATTTATACCAGCTTGGTTCTTAATAGAGATTTGAAGAATTTATTCACTAAATCATAATAATTCTAAAAATTTGAAAATTTTTGAGATTTTTTAATTATTTTAAAAGTCAATCGATCTTGCTCCTGTTTAATTATACACCTTGTTTCAAAACTAACTAAGACAACTTAACTAGCTATATTTTCTAAATACCTTTATGAAATTCAGTAAAATTTTATACACAGATACATTAACTCCCCCGATTGATTAATATAATATTTAATTTTAAAATACTTATTTTTAAG
>JAQFZM010001253.1:0-19770 GCA_034695785.1 Galumna obvia | reverse complement strand
AGTTGAACAAAGACTGGAAGGACGACAAAAAAGCCAATTATATAAAACACGCGCTCCGGGAGTACAACATTCATAAACAATTAGATCATCCACGAGTTGTTAGACTATACGATGTTTTTGAAATTGATGCCAATTCCTTTTGTACTGTCCTCGAGTATTGTGATGGACATGACCTAGACTTTTATCTTAAGCAACATAAATCCATACCTGAGAGGGAAGCCCGTAGTATAATCATGCAAGTGGTTCACGCCCTCAAATATCTCAACGAAATCAAACCTCCTATCATTCACTATGACCTCAAACCTGGTATGTCTTCACTTATTTTGTAGTTTAGTTTCACTTTTGTTGTTTTCAAGTGTTTAACTAATTGTCAAATGATTTGAATGTCAGGTAATATACTTTTGGGTTCGGGAACTCTTTCCGGAGAAATAAAGATCACAGACTTTGGGTTAAGTAAAATAATGGACGACGAGAACTACTCTCCAGACCACGGTATGGACCTGACATCACAGGGCGCCGGCACCTACTGGTACTTACCTCCTGAGTGTTTCGTTGTCGGCAAAAATCCACCAAAAATTTCATCAAAAGTTGACGTAAGAAATGATTTGCTTTTAATTATATTTTTAAATTAGTTTTTCATTCATTGGTTTAGTTTTCACTTAATTTTTATTTTAATTTTTTCTTCAATTATTAGTTTATAGTAAAAACACATTTCATTCATTAAATCTTCGATGAAATTCAATTCTTTTATTAATTCATAATTATTTTTATTGCTTTTAATTATAAATTTAATGCAATTTATTATTTTTAATATGAAAGGTGTGGAGCGTCGGAGTTATTTTCTATCAGTGTTTATACGGCAAAAAAGTATGTCTTTTCCCAACCCTTTAATTTGCCTCAAACTCTAATCATAATTGCATTAATGTATAGCCCTTTGGCCACAATCAATCTCAGGCCACGATATTAGAAGAAAATACTATTTTAAAGGCAACTGATGTCGAGTTCGCCACTAAACCCACAGTCAGTAACGAAGCAAAGGTTAGTACTATTTTGTGTTAAACTCTGAAAACTTTAATTTAATTTAATTTATTAATATTTATATTATTTTTATAGCATTTCATTCGTCGGTGTCTTCAATATAGAAAAGAGGACAGAATAGATGTGATCGCAATGGCCAGCGATGAGTACCTGAGGCCCAGTACCAAAGGAAGGGGTGCCGCAAATGCTGACAAAGGCTTATGAGAGCTTTAGTGAACAGTGGCTCCTCTCTGTGAGGGTGTGTCTGACCAGAACTCTAATATAAAAAACTTTGTTATCAATACAAAAGTGATTATCAATAATAACGACAAAAAACCGATGAATAGATTAAGTGAACAGTTTTTCTAATTATTAATTAATTAATATTTAAATTAAATGCAAAAACCAAACGACGAATAATATTTTCTCTTCTTTAATGAATTTGTTTTAACTCATTTAAGAAGAAAGATATCAACAAAACATTTTCCTTATGGTCTTTGGATTCCAATTCCTGAGCCCTGACTTCTCTATGACTTTGGATTAACAATTCCTCTGAAGATATTCAACACAAAAAACTTCTTTATTTAATTTATTGCAAAGTTTATCAAAATTCTGGGTTTTTTGTCGCAACAATACATCCATTGAATGGAATTCCTATTAATAACCGATTGATTGGATATAAGACCGAAATACAAGTGATTAAAATGTGTTCTCAAAAAATCATATGAAAACCAATTAATCAGTGAATGAATGCAACGAAAGTATTGTATCCAAAGTTATATACTTTTAGTGATTTGGAAAAAGACCTCAGAATTTGTTTTAAAGTCTTTTATCATTAGAGGAGCGGATATTTACTCTAAACTATTGTCACTATATTTTAGTGACAAATAAACGGCTTTTTCTCGTCTATAATCGTGTAATTTATTGGAAATATTAGCGAAAAATAACAAATGTTTTAATAAATTCCTATTCAATACAAAAACAAAAGTGAACGGAAAACCACTTCAGAAGACTTTCGGATATGAATACTATTTAAAGGAAAAGGACTTAAAAATTCCGAAAACTTCGACAAAATAGTGTTTTAAAAACGACAACAAATTTTGTGGTCATTTATATGATTATAATATTAATAATAATCGAGTTTTAGATTATTATTATTATTAATCATAACTATTATCAACTATTATTATTAATTATTATTATTACTCGTCTCTGTGATCATCCTTTTGGGACAAACACTACAAAACAGATATAATTAAAGACATTTTATTTAAATATCAATTCTTTTAGTTATTTTGGACATATTTTCCAATTTTTTTCGACGAATGATTTCTTAATTGATTTGAAATAATTATTTTTTTGCAGTTTTTCTCTCCTTTTCTTCTCATCTCTAAAATTGTTAAAAACAATTCATTAAAAAATCTTTTTAAGTCTTTTAAATTATGAGATTCTTTGAGTAATTTGTGATTAAATTAATCATAAATTAATTTCATTGAATTTTTCCCCTTTTTTTGTAATTTTATGTCATTTTTTTAATTTCAAAAAAATAATTATTTCTTTCTTTTTTTTAATAAATTGTTTTATAATTTATTTATAACTAAAAAAATTCAAATTAATTATTAAATTATTCTAAAAGAAAGTCTTAAATCGATTAGTCTTTTGTTAATAAAAAGCGAAAGGAATTAAAACTCGAAAAAATAAAATAAATTCTTCGATATAATGAAGTTATTAATCATTTAATTGTCGGATAATTTTAATTAATTTTTTCTTATAGTTTAAGTCTTAACTTTAAAAGATATACGTTTTATATGTAAGTATCGGATGCAGTGATTTGTTCACAAAATTACGGTGAGTACTATTTTTATCTTGGTATAAATAACACTCAATTTGCTTATCAATATTTGAGGCATTCTTGAAAAAAAATTAAATCCCTTTTGATAGAAATATCTTTTAAATACTTACATGATCATTTTTGGAAGTACTTCAAATAATAAATAGTAATGGGTTCTCAAAATTTATTCTACTTATTGTCTGAACAATCCTTTACAATAGATGTCGCCATCAGTTTATAACTTGTTTGAACGTCATATTAAAGTCTGCATTTGTTTCAATCATTTTATTTAAATAAATCATTTATTTTGAAAAGTATTTGAATTTAATATTTTAAACAATGTTAGCAAATTTAGCAAGATTCGTTAAGCTTAAATTGACCAATTTACTTTTTTAAAAGTATTGGGCACATTAACAAGACACAATAATTTAGTAATAGTGTAGAAATAGCCAAGAATAACCAGAATATAGTTAAAAATTATGCTTGTTGAATTAAATTATATTAAGGCTTAATAAAATGAAACATGTTCAATCCAGGATACATTCTTGGCCATTCCTTAATTAAAATATGAACAAGACACAAATATCACATAGAATAAGTGAATAATATAAAATTATTTTTAACAAGAATATTAACTGAACTTTCATTATTATAATGGTGTTTGAAAAACATTAATTAAGCTTGCTTGTTCCAAAAGAATCAAGCTTAATTTTCCAAAGACTGTCTACTTTTACGGATATGAACCCAAAATGAAACGGAAAGGAATATAATCAGTGAACTAATGAAAAGTACAAAATTAAATGGAAATGGAATCAAATAGAAGGACATCAGTAGTAAAATGGCGGCCAAAATTGCCAAGGCTAGGAAAGATAAGAAATAAAAGCTTGTTAATTTTATTTATATGAGCTTATATTAATACTCAATTGAATTATTCCTTTGCATGACTTTGAATCTTTGTCCAAGATTCTTAGATCTGGAATGGCATTTGGAGATGTGCTTTCAGCTTTCCTATAAGCACTGTTTTCAATTTGAACAAGGTCAATTCAATTGAATTTTTGTATCACATATTAGTAATTAAGGCGTTATACTAAACATATCTATATTTTTATGGATATTGATCAAGGTAGTTCTGATTTATATAAAATAGAATATTTTATTAAAATCTAAATAAAAAAATATCAATTAATTAGTTATAAAAAATTAATCTAGATTATTAATATTGATTTTAATGGCTAATTGGGCTTGGACTTTGGCAATTATAGGTTTTTTGCAAGGTAAAGTTAAATTTTGTAAATTTAAAAATGAACATACTGAAATAAGTAAATTGTCCTGGTTCCAACATAATTGCTGATCGAATTAGACATAATTCACCTTTTCATGAATAAGCAAGTGAAATTTTTGTACCGAATCTATTGTAAATTCATCAAAAAATATTCTGCAGCACAGAATAGCACAGAATAAGCTCAATGCGCAACAAACATCCCTATTATACCTAGGTTTATGATGTGCCATCTATTTTCCCAAGATCTTAATTTTATTATTCTTATTATTGTTTCTTCTACATTGTATATTAGATTAGCTTGCTTATTTATTGAAATTCATTTAATATTGTTCTTGTTAATTTTTCTCTATATTAAAATGTGCTAGATTAGTTTTGTAGAAGTTACTCCAAGTGTGTTCCATAAAAATTTTAGTAAATGTTCTAGTTAATTTTCTAATAATGTGTCAAATGTTAATAAACTTTAAGCAGATTTTTATTATGAGCAAATTGATCTAGGTATATTTATAGCAGTGTAAGAGACACTTCAGTTCATTTCATTAAATTGTATTCAACATTAAAAATGAATTCAAAAATAATTATTATAACTATTCTTTGCTCCACTCATTTAGCCTTTGCAACTATTAATAATAAGCAAGGTAATTTTTTTCAATTAATTAATTATCTAGTTAATTTAAATTTTCAGATGACTCGTCATCAAAACCTTTTCCATTTGATTTATTTCGGTCTAAGTTTGAGTCAAAATTCAATAAAACCCGTTATGTAATGCAATTGTTTTAAAAATGAACTTGCTACTTATTTTTATTTTCATCTAGGTAATTGGACTTTTAAGAGAGAGACTCCCCAAGCAAACTATAGAGAATATCTTGCCATCGGTGATCAAGGAGATACAAGATAATATAAACCTTGCTCAAATTAATAATTTGGACACTTCTATTATGCCGGGAGTTATCTCTTCGATAATTGACAAGGTCATTTCAAAACTACAACCAACTCAGTCGACTACACCAAGTTCATCAACTGAGCAAGGTTTTTTTTAAATTAATAGACTAGCTAGATCGTTTATTAAGTTTAATTTTTAAATAGTTTCGGTTGAGATAAAGACCTCAACACAAGAGTCAACACCTGAGCAAAAGACTGGCGAAACGGGAGCCGAAACTTCGCCCACAACTCCTTTACCTGATTTAGCCTTTGATAGAGACCCGTCTCGTAATAATCCCATTATGGATGACCAGGACCTGGAAGATGAGCTTGGTCATGAACCTAAAGTGAGACATATGCCTCCTGAATCTCTCGGAGAATATGACCAATTTTACACAGAAACATTTATCTAGCTTCTTTTATTTATTGTTTGAATATTACCTTGCAAAATTTTACCAGTTCCCTAGATTAATAATGGCCTTGCTATATTATTCCTAACTTGTATTTTTAAATATTTATTTTTATTAAAAACAATATTTCGATCAAAACTATTGATTATTAAAATTTTAAACATTATTTTTTAATGAAATCATTTGGAAATAAATAGAAAAATGTATTCAATTTTCACTTTTTTGGGGAAAATTAAAAAAAACTTAAAAAGTATTACATTTTTTTGAAGGAAAAACTTTAGAGTATAACAAATCTTCACTGAAAAACAAAAAAAGTTTAACCATAAGTAGAATATAATATTTAAAATACAGTAAAAAAAACACATCTTAAGCCGAAAGGACATGACATACACAAACTCTATATAAGGGAAACGAACGAAAAATCTGTACAGCATAAAACCTTGCTCAATTAGGTTATTTACAACACATTTTTAAAATCAAATTTATGTACCATTTATTAAAAAAGGATAAAAATTTCATCAAGCTAAGTCACTTTTCATAGTTGTAATCTAGATCAATCAAAGAAATATGGTTCTTGGTCTTCAAATGCTAGTGATTGCCTGGATAACAGGGATGAGACAACATATTCACGACAAAACTGCCTCAAGAAATGATTGGGAAAATAGTTATGACTTTATTATTGTTGGGTCCGGTGCTGCCGGTTGTGTTGTTGCCCAAAGATTAGCACAGACTCAAAATGCAAGCGTTCTTTTACTTGAAGCGGGCAAAGGACAGGACGCTATCTATAATGATATTCCGGCCCTTTTCATGAATGTGACTGTAAAACGACCAGACCTGGAGTGGATGTATCGCTTTGAACCTCAACGTTTTGCCGGTAAATCCTCACCCAATGAACAAATTCTTCAGACATCAGGAAAGGCCCTTGGTGGTTCCTCTACTCATAATAATATGATTTTTAGCCGAGGAAGTCCTAAAGACTTTGACAATTGGGAACATAAATACGGAGCAAAGGGTTGGAAGTTTAGTTCAGTTCTGCCATATTTTAAAAGATTTGAGAACAATAAGGATCCGAAGATCCTTAAAATGAGTCCAAATCTTCACGGAACTGATGGTCCCCTGACTATTACCACCCCAAGAAACCCTGGTGACAATTTGTTTACTTTAAGAAATATATATAACTCTTTGGGTTTTTGGAATTTGGATTTAAACGGAGACAATCAAACGGGAACTATGATCGGACAGTCATTCATTACGACACATGGCTTTAGGTCGAGTACCAGTAACTCTTATATCGATCCTAATTCCTATCCCCAAAAGTTACATATTGTGACCAAAGCTTTTGTTAATAAAATATTGTTCGAAGGTTTGACTGCAACCGGAGTTGAGTTCACACGAAATGACACTAAATATGAAGTTTACGCCAACAAAGAAGTCATTATATCCGCCGGTATTTCACGAAAAGAGAATTTTATTTTAAATTATAAAACATTTCATTTTAGGAGGTATTCGTTCGCCACAACTTTTAATGCTGTCTGGAATCGGTCCAAAAGATCATTTGGAGAAATTTAAGATACCTGTGCTCTTGAATTTACCCGTTGGGGACAACTTTAAGAACCACCCGACTCTTCTTCCCAACAGACCCTTCGCACCTCCCCTTTCAATAAAAAATTTGAGGAAACTTTATTTCAGACACTCCGGTCCACTCTCTAAACATCCTTTCCTATTGATATGTTTGAGCACACCATCAAATTTGGAGAAGAATTGGCCCAATATATGCATTTGGTCTATACTAGACCTAGAACAAAAAATTATTAACCACATCTATTTAGCCCGACCTCAAAGTAGTGGAATCATTCGGTTCAAGACAACTGAACCGGAGTCACATCCCTTAATTGATCCCAAATTTTTTGAAGATGACCAAGATTATAAGGCTATGGTTGAGGGAACGGCATTTATGCTGAAAATTGCAGCACATCATTTAATTGCGGCTAATGTTACAAATTTGCCCTCATTTGAAAGTGTGGGCTGTCCCACATGTCCTTCACTTCCAAACTATAAATGTATGAAAGGTCTGAAGTGTTATATAGAAGAAGTGAGCGATTCCTTACACCACCCCTGTTGTAGTTGTCGTATGGGTGCTCTCCATAGGAATGATGTTGTGGTCGGTCCTGATCTTAGAGTGAAGGGCGCTCAACATCTCCGTGTATGCGATGCTTCTATTATGCCGGACATACCTATGGGTAATCTTTACGCCCCTTCAGTAATGATTGGAGAAAAATGTGCCCAAACTATAATAGATTTTTATCGTTTATGACTTTATTAATAAAATTATAAGAATCAATGCTTTGACTCAATTTTATGCTAAAAATTAAATGAATACAAATTATAGAATGAATTTTTGAGTTTTTAATATTGAGTAACGAATTAATACAATTAAATCAAAGAAATATTTAACGCAAACCTATCGCTCGAGAAATAAATGTTTTTTTAAATTAACACTTTTTATATCAGTGTTATATTATAGGAATATTTTGTTTTTAGAGTTTACTCGCGCTTTATATCTTTTAAAATTCATTTCAAATATTTCTTATAAATTCAGTAAAAGTAACCAAAAATGTCGAACCAATGGAATAATCCTCCGAGGAATACAAGTCCTCCACCACCACAACAGAATAACCAGAGCTCTCAAATGCAACAAATGGCAAACATTATACCCTTAATATCATCACTTGCATCCGGTACGTCATCCCCTCCGCCACAACAGCAGAACTATCCGCCACAACAGACGCCATACCCTCCTGGACAACAGATGAGTTACCAGGGTTATCCACCACAACAGACGCCTTATCCTCCAGGACAACAGATGAATTATCAAGGCTATCCACCACAACAGACGCCATACCCTCCGCGACAACAGATAAATTATCAGGGCTATCCACCACAACAGACGCTTTACCCTCCTGGACAACAGATGAGTTACCAGGGTTATCCACCACAACAGACGCCTTATCCTCCTGGACAACAGATGAATTATCAGGGCTATCCACCACAACAGACGCCAACCCCTCCGACACAACCAATCGCTACTCCAAGGCCTTCATCACAACAGACGCCAACCCCTCCAACACAACCAATCGCTACTCCAAGGCCTACATTACCAAAAAGCCCTCCGAAACAAACGACAAATATCAAAAGTGTTCCATCAAAGCACAGGTTACTGAAACCTATTCACTGTCCGCCGGGACTCGAATACTTACTAACTGTGGATCAGATATTTGTGAGACAAAAGGTTGAAGTCCTCGAAACGATATCCGGTTTAGAAACTAACAATCAATACGATATTGTCAACAGTTTGGGTCAAAAGGTGTATTTGGCTAATGAAAGTACCGATGCGTGTACTCGTAATTGTATGGGTGCCTGGAGGCCATGGAATATAATAGTGACAGATCAGATACAACGACAAGTACTTCATTTGAGTCGACCCCCGCGTTGTGATAACTTTTGTTGTTTTTGTTGTCTTCAAATAGTAAGAGTTGAGGCACCGCCCGGTTATCACATCGGTAGTGTCGTACAGGACTGTAGTATTGTTACGCCGTACTATCATATTGAAGACGCTATGGGAGTTCGAGTACTGGATGTGGCAGGTCCTTTTTGTACACAAAGTATTGTCTGTCAGGACGTGGAGTTCGATGTTTACGCATCGGGTCAGAGCATAAAAATAGGCAGAATTAGTAAGCAATGGTCGGGACTACTTCGAGAAACCTTTACCGATGCCGACCTCTTCGGAGTCAGTTTTCCAATGGATTTAGACGTCAGAATAAAAGCATGTCTTTTGGCGGTCACTTTTCTGGTCGATTATATGTTCTTCGAGACCGGTACTGGAGATAAAAATCCCGTCGATATTCCCACTCAAATCAATAAAGCGATGGCACCCAAAGACAAATCCTTATAAGAAACCTATGATTTTAAAAAGTCTTCTTTTTATCTTTTGATTACTTCTATTCATTCAATAGTTTTCTTTTATATATAACTCTATTTTATAAAACAATTAATAATAAACAGAATTCAAACTAAAAACTCATTAATTTATTATTAAATTATAATTATTTTTAAAATATTAAACTTTAATTAATGAAAATTCTTTGGAATATTCTTTGACTTATAATTTTGAACCAAATTTTAAGAGTCTAAATATAAATTATGTTTATGCCTTGATAATCCAATTAAGTATTTCTACAAAAGTATCTTTTTTAATATTCTTCAATTAATTATAAGTTATAATTTATAACCTAGCAAATTTACTTAAGAATTAAATTAAATATTTATTTAAAGTTGAGTTCAATTATTTTCCATAGCCTTTAATGCAAATAAAATTAGCAAGATTATATCTAGGTCTCCAGCTGTTTAAGCTAGAATACTTTTGGTAATTGGGTAACTATCTGTTAACCTGAAACTTGCTCACTTTGCAAGTTTATTTATTAAACTATTCTTGTTATTCATAATGATAGTCATTATTCTATTGAAAATTCTGAGTGTTTTATGTTTTTTCGTTTCAATAAATTCAGGTTTTAATTCATTTTAAATTTATTTTGAATTTATTTTAATTTTTTCTTTTCTAAAATTCAAAGAAATAATTGACTCAAATCCAGTTCCGAGAAATTCCTTCGAAAATAATGAACACAAAATAAGAGAACAGAATAAAAGTTTTGCTAATAAACAGGAATATCCAATGGCTCCCTCTGAGGATGAATTAAGCGGCACTGAGGAAACAGAACAAGAAGGAAAGGACCAAGAATCAGAGTCAGGCGTGCAAAATTCACCTAATACAGCTCAAACGGGAGACACTCCAAACACTCAGGATAATAGCGCAGGTAATTTGTAAATTAATTACTTAAAAGTGATGATTGATAACTAAATATTGAGTGAACTAGGTGCTTTGCCAACGGAACAATTGTCTGCTTTGTTGTCATCTATTATACCAATTGATCCGAAGATAATTGAGATGTTCTCCGATATAATGACAAGACTTGTCACTAATATTCTGCCCCTATTTAGCGAAGGACCCGTTTTTTTAGAAGGACTGACCAGTGCTATAACCGCTATGGGTTTGTCTAAAGATGTAAGAAATGGATTGGTTTCTCGAAGTGCTAGGTACTTTCACACAATGAAAAGTAATCCGGATAGTATTTCCCCTATTATGAACAAAATCGTGACCCAAACCCTCCAAACTTTAAAAATCAAATATGAAAACAACCAAAAGAAAAGACTTCAAAAGAAAAGGAAACCCATGAAACAAATTAAGCAAGTTCATAAACCAAAACCAAAGAAACATGGATAATTTAGCATTTGCACAATCATGCAAATAACTTTTTTGAACATGCAAATCTATAATAAAATTATTTATAATAAAATTAAACTGAATTTCATGTATTGTAATACAAAACTTAATGGAAATTTGATGCCAATGTTTATGTGTTTTTGTGTACATAAGGTTTAACTGTTAAAGACTTTCAATTTGACTCATTTTTCCCGATATAGTTGAGTCTCTCTCTTATAACTTATAAGTTATAACTTATAAGTCAAGGGTTGTGATAACTTTAACACAACCCTTGACTTATAAGAGAGAGACTTAACTATTCCGGGAAAAATGAGTGGAATTGAAGGTCTCTTTTGAAGTGCATTCCAGTGCAAAGTCCATTCCGTTTCCATAGACTCCATATGTTTCACTTTAATGTTTTATTTTGAGAACTCAATTGTTATGTGTTGACAGTTCCAGTGCCTCCTTTTCCAGTGCCATAACTATTTCATATGTTCGCATTATTTGTAGGGAAACTATTTCTGAGTTCAATGTTTTTATAATTTCTTTGTTTATATGTCCAACACTTGGTTTGAATCAATCATTTAAATACTTTAATTGTGTTTAGAAAAGACTTTAATAATGAATAGTAATTCTGAAAATAGTGGTGACAATTGTGAGCCCAAACAATCAATGCTCGACCCTAAACGATGTAATCTCAAACCGGAGTTAATGTATAAATTGTTTCAACAAAAAATTTTGTCACAAAACGATATTCAAGAAATTATCATAAATTATCGGCCGTTCGGTAATTATGACTCTGAGTCTGACACCAAAAGTGGTGATGAAAACAACGATGAAGACACTGAAGACAATGAACTCAAAGTAAATGACACTGAAATGGATTCACAAAAGTCATCGAAAGCCGAGACTATTGTTTGTGATATTTGTCTCAAATCATTCACAAAGAGTTATATAACCCAACATAAAGAGGCAGTTCATGAGAAGATAAAAAGGTTCTTTTGTAGTCACAAAAATTGTAACCAAGGCTTTTATCAGAAACAACATATGCTCAATCATATTGCCAAGTATCATCAAGCCAAAAGTCCAGGCTCAAAAGATAGACGTATGAAAGGAGTTGCCAAACATTAATTCTTTATTCTGTTCTTAATTTTGTATTGAAAACTTTTTTTTTTGTAAAAGTAGCAAGGTTTTTTTTAAATCATTGATTTATTCATTAATAGATTTTTAAGTTCACTTTTATTCTTTTGTTTGATCTAGATAACTTTTTAAAAGCATGTCTTTTTTTAAAAAAATATTTGTTTTTCTAATTAATCCTTATTTCTTATGAAAACTCTGAAATAAACCTTGCTACAATAATTTGTTTGCTATAATAATGATGAATAAAATTTGACAATTTAATCAAGGTAGATTGTAATTTTATTTTCAATATTTTGAACTTCAAAGATAACATTTTTGAGCAAATTTTCAGATGATTTATATTAAGATAATTTAATTATTAAATAAAATGGAATTAATTAAACAAATTTCTCATAAAAGTAGATACATTTTTGATCTAGGCATTAAATTCTAGGACAATTAGAAAGCTTAATAAACAAAATGTCCAAGCAAAACTAAAGAGTTTATTTTTAAATTGATCAATTTATTTCTATAAGAGCCATAAAATTCATTTCACCTAGATTTAAAAAGAATATGATGGGTAACCAAAATGAATATTCTTAACTAAAACATACCTTGCTTAATTATCCATGAAATCTAATGTTCTAAATAAGAAAATCATTTCTAATTATTTGCAAATAAAAGTGCAAAACAGAGCACAAGAGTAAAGCCGGTATACATCGCCATATACTGTATGAGTCCGGCGAGTCGTGTGCACCGCTCGCTATTCAATAACGACATAAATATGAGTTGAAGTGTCGCTCCAGAAGACAAACCCATTAATAAGAGTTGACTAAAACTTGAAATCTTTGCAAAACTTGTGATAATTATTCCTTAAATGAGACCAAAAATAGTGAAAATTAGAACAATATTTGAATAAAAATGATTTAAAAAAGTGTTAAAACAGTTTTATATAACATATTATTGAAATCAAATATGGATTTAATGCTAACCCAAAGGCATAACCGAAGCAAAAATCAATTGACATAAAAACATAATGTATTTATCGGATGACCTCTTCATAAGTTTGACTGCCATGAGGACAGAGATCAGTACTGTGTGGCACAGACTCACTATGAGCGCACACCAACACCACTGGCCCTCCTGTAAGCCTATTGTAACTCCATTTGTCAATTGATGAGTCGATACGCTCGAGATTAAGCCGAAGCCATCCTTGAGTTGAAGCCAATACGTCGACACTTCATTAGTCTCTTTGGGTAACACTATTATGATTGATGTCGGGTGCGATGGACGGCAAGGAATGCGTAATTTGCGACCAATAGTGTTGTTGCCATCGGCAGCGGCCGCCAGTGGACAGTCAGGCTTATGCTGTGCAACACTATTAGTGTTGTTAGGATGAGGCAGTTCATTGTCAATATCTTTCCGATAACAGGCGACAAGTGATGGTTCGTTGCACTCCTTTACCGAATCTGATGTCTGACAGTTATTATCGGTTTTGTGTTTCTCTATTGTGCTCTTCATAGGACTGACTGCAGGCAAGTGAACGAACGAACTCTTTGATTGCCATCCGTCCCAACCCGTGAATGCCTTCAGGGGATGACCGAAGTGTAAGAAATGTCATAATTAATGACTCAAAATATGAGTTATTAATCACTAGTTTTTTGTTTGGAATCATTTTTAAAACTTATTTTAAAGAGTTATACATTATAATAGTTTCTGGTTAATTATCTTGCTCATTTTTAGCAATGATTATTTATGCCTTGGATTAGTGATCTGTCACATTTAACTATTGATATATTACTTGTAAATGTCTTTGAACTTTAATACTTTTTTTCAAATAATAATCTATGAACTTTTTTTGTAAATATTAAAATGTTTGTTCAAAAATAACCTTGATCAAATATTTATTATTAAAAATTAATTAAGAATTTTAAACAAATACTGTTGAACTCACATAAGTTATGTGACATAACTTGAATTCAAGTCTATATTGAATTAAATTTTAAGACCCGATTCATTCCCACAGAAACCCTATTAAAAATTCTTTCTTATCTTGAACCTTTTAACTTGAACCAAAAACCCAAAAGTCATGTCCCATAAGCTATTGTGTGCACCTCTTAACTTGAATTTTACTAAAACTATAAATTGAAATAAAGTTTTTAACAGTAATGTATACAACAATTTTGTCATAAAATGACTCTAAAAAATGAATTTCGAGTTAATTATAATCAATAAATATAATTAAATTTGTTGATTAATTCTTATTATTCTTAAAATTCATTCCTATTATTCATTAAATTAAATAATTTTATCACTTTTTCTAACTTGAATTATATGTATATTGAATTCAAAATTCTGGTCCCAACCGATTCAAGATAGGAGAGTTAATAGTAATCCATAAAATATTTGAAAAACAACCTAGTTTATTTTTTTAAACTCCTTAAAATACTAAATTAATCTTGCATTTCAATTAAATCTTGCTAACTATCTTAACAATAATCATTGTAATAATTAACTAGGTAAAATTATAAACATAACTTAAAAATAAGAAATGTATAAAACTTACCTTGATAAGTTGTTCAAGAAAATATACGACAAAAAAGAAGCCTGATATCATTAGCTCAACATAAGGCAAATTCTTTTTGGGAAAATGATCTTGGTGATGTTGATATTTGTCATTGAGAAGAATCACATTATCTTCGGTGACAATAGAGCTCTTTGTTTGGTTACCACTACTCGTAATGTTATAAATGGAGTCAAACTGACGGTAAGTCAATGGCATTAATCGGAGGACAAGTAATCCGAAGAGTAGTCCACCGGTTAAGTAGTTAACAATTTGCAAGATATGAGACTCAATGGATGTGCACTCTCTCCTGTGAAGCATACATGTCTTTGAGCCGTTACTGTCACTAACTTTGAACACATTATTATCCCTTCTTCGTGACCATAGCTTCTTAGCAAAGGGTGGTATCAATGATGTGCTTAACGTCACCACAAATGATATGATAATCGATGTCTGGATTTCATTGACAGCGAAATCCATTTCAAGCGAAGAATTGATTGGTTTTCTCTTAAGAGCTTTTATTTGATTTGAATTTTAAATAAAAATAAATAAAAATAATATAAGTTTTGAGAAAAAGTATAACTTTTTTAAGTGAAAACATTTCATTTTTATCCAATTTTTTAATTGATTTCAATTAGAAACAGAAAAAAGGGTTCAAAAAAGTTCACTATTTTTTTAAGAAAAACTTTTTATTAAAATAAATAAACAAAAACTTATTCTTTAGACCATATTTAGTGAGTTATGAGAGAAAGACTGGCACTCGAGCCAACTCTCAGCACAAAAATGAATTCTCAATCAAAAGTGTATATAATTTACACTTTAAAAAACTTATCTTAAGTAATACCCAAAAACTATTGCACAGAATAACTATGAAAAACAAGAAAACAAACGAAATTTCCGCAAAAAACAATTCATGCGTTCAGTCATTGGAATAAATAACTAAACCTTTCTTTCGGTGAAAAACTTATCCATTCTTTTATGATATCGTCTGAAGAATTCAAACAAAACTTATTTAAAAGTCAATAATCAGTGACATCGAACTCAATCAACAATCTTTCCATCAAAAAACCATTTAATAAATGGCCATATGAGCAAGGTAATTCTAAAATATGATTAAAAGGCCATCATCATTTTATTTGAATGACTCATTGCTTGATAATATAAAAAATTCCTGTTAAACTTTATTTAATTTTTTTTAACCAAGCTCAAATGTTCTTAATTAAATATTATCTATTATGTATGCAAAATGTTCTAGATAATTATCAAGATTGTCGCAATAAATTCCATAATTCATATGTTTTTATATTTATGATAATCAAGGATATTTTTATCATTTTTCTTAAGAATGATTACATAACTAGCTTGGTAACCTTGTCTCGAGGCAATACCAAAAGGATCATTAGTTAGATGGTATAGTGCACAGCACATAACCATTTCCACTAAGAATAGAGTGTGTGCCCGTCGGCAGCACACCATAGGCTACACTTGAGTTGTGCGGCTCCTGTGCTATACATGACTAATCATATATGGGATGTGTTTGAAAGGCATTCAATATATGCCACTTATTGCTAACTCAGGCTATCCATAAGTTATGGGTTGTCCTCTCAGTTAAAGACATAGTTTTAGTGAATTGTTATTTCCGATGATATCATAATAACTATAATAAATGAGTTTTTATTGTAATTATTATATCGTTTAGAAGGGGTTAAGTTCTAATCCATTAAACCTTAGAATTATCTCAATTTATCGGTAATTCCGGTGGAAATCATAAAAATAAACTATAAATTTATCATTAAATATGAGAAATAGTTATCTTGATTAGTGATCAATGATTTTATGCTCGGGTAGATTTCAATCTAAATTGAATGTAATGTTTTCTTAATGATAAAAAACTTGAATTATTGTTGATATGAATATATTTTTCATATTTTATAAATTTTGAAATATAACTCTGATCAAATTGATTTTAAATCTAGATCAATCAAGATAATTATGGTCTAATTTTACAAGTATCTATTTTTGTTTGAAATCAATGAATAATTTAAATTTTTTAAACGAAATATTTATGTAAAACATTTATTTTGCTTTAATTCAAATTATAAAATCAATTATTTAGTAATACTTCATTAAATATTTATTACTGAGTAATTAGCCCTAGTTATATCTTGCAAAAAGTTTTAGGAAATATCTCATAAAATAGGAAACTCTTTAAAAATAATTCAAATGAAATTATTGTCATTTTTGATGAGAAAATTGACTGAAATTTTATATAAAATTTTACTAAAAATATGTTTTAATAGATTTAAATTCGTATGAATTTTATACTTAAATTTGAAGACAAAATAATAATAAGTATAGAAAAGAAGTCTTCGGTTATGAAAAAACGCAAAAATCTTTAATTATTATAATAAAAACTAAAGTTTTGGCAATTAATGGATGAATAGTTTTGTAGGTATCGATTAGCAAAGTCTATTTGAGCAGGGTTAAAACTTTTAATTACATAATTTTGATATGTGCACACAATGACAGATATAGACTTAATAAATAAACATGCATGCTAATTTTAAAGTCTTAAATAATAATTGTGGAATTAAGAGACGGGAAGTTTAGATGAACTAGATTACTTATTATAAACAAGATGACTTTTATTATTTATCTAATTTTTATGACATAAAATAGAAAAACAGTGCTTTTCTACGAATGTTTAGTAATTATTGCATAGATTAAAGTATCTTATCTAGATCATATTTTATTTTTAATTCAAAATTTAAATATTTCTTTAATATTACATATTTTTTTGTGTTAATGAAACCCATTATTTCAATTAAAACATGTGTTTATGGGACTAATTATTTGTGTTAAACACATAAATTTTTTATAATAATTAATGCGTTTATTATTAACTTATCTAAAGAACTAAAATTAGCCACAATTTTGTGTATCATTGATATCGAGAGTGAATAACCAATTCTTTATAAAAATAAATAAATACTGTATTTATGTTTTATTAGACTACTATGAATATATTCAATATAACCTTGCTCACGAAGAAGTAGATATAAAAACTGAAAATAATAAAAATTAAATTAAGAAGAATTTATAGAAAGTATTTAACTATACTTAAGATGAATTCAACCAATATTTTAACAAAAATCAAGAATATTCTATGTAATATGTGCAAGTACATTATACATTCATAATATTATTCATTTCAGAACTTATAAATTATAACATTATTTGAATGAGTATTTATAAAAGAATTATTATATAAAATTAAGTTTTACTTAATTAACTTTTTATAAATAAAATGACAATAAAACTCACTGAAAATGTTCTATAAAATGACTTTTAATTGATTTATATAAAATTTGATTTGACCTGTATTTAGCTGCAAGTAATTTATGTACTTGATGAGTAGTTGATTTGATCTGGATTATAACTTGATTACTTGCCTAAGAAGTAGTCATTCTATTTCATACTTTGATATTTGTTTTGCGCGCTTTTTGTTAAGCATTCAAATGTGCGAATAATTTTCATTCTGGGCATAATGGGTGACATATAAGTTCAAGGTATTATACTTATGATGAGTGTCCACAATGAATGTTAGCATGTACAAAATCATAAGTTCAATCTTGTTAAACCCAAGTCATCCATATATTTTCTATTCCCGATGACCGACTCACCCGCCATATATTCGATAAACTCATAATTCAATTCTCTATTCATTTACTTTACATTTATTTGACTTTTAAAGTCATTCCACGAATTATTAATCACTTAATCCGTGGCCACAATTCTTATCATTTTAATCCTCAAACGAAAAGTGAATTTCACTGAACTGATAACAGAATTTAAACTTTCAAACCTATCAGCGAATTCATTGGCTATCAATAGGTCAGATGACTATCGAAAGAAGTCATATAAAAAGCCAATTCAACGGTCAGTTCTGGGCTCAGTCATAAGTTGATGCAGTCATACTATCATACTTTTGAACATGGTTCATTGTAAAGTCTCATCTGTTTTATAACAATTTAAAAAAATATTAAATAAAAAATTTGAGTGAATCTGAAAATTAATAATTTTAAAAGTGATTTGATTTGTGTTGAGAACAATAAACATTTGTTTAAAAATATGGGAAAAATAGTCGACAAATACTCTAAAACTGAAAACTTCGGCAAAAGAAAAGTTGAATTAAAGTGTTTTTGGCCCAAATGTGGGTACAAAACAAATAATAACTCAAATTTTAATAGACATCTTTTAATTCATTCAAATGAATTACAATTTGTTTGTGATTTCATAGACTGTGACAAACGATTTAATACGAAATTACAATTAGATAGACATCGAATATTACACTCTTCAGAAAGATTATATGTCTGCGATTGGAGTGAATGCAATAAAAAGTTTAAACAAAAAACAGTTCTAATTAGACACAAACGCATACATACGGCAGAGAAATCTTTTGTTTGTGATATCAATGATTGCGATAAAAGATTCTCTCATTCATCGACTTTTTATAGCGACAAAAATAGTATTCATCTGAAAATTAGATATCGATGCGATTGGAATGAATGCAATCAAACATTTGTATCAAAAAGTAATTTATTTACTCATAAACGAAACATTCATTTAAAGAAACAGAGATTTGTATGCGATTGGAGTGAATGCAATAAAAGTTTTTCGACAAAAGACAATCTTATTCAACACAAACGCATACATACGGGAGAGAAACCCTTTAAATGTCATATCAATGAATGTGATAAAAGTTTTACTCAATCGAGTGGTTTATATCATCATAAAAAGAGATATCACTTAAAATAGAAATTATTTAAATGTAATTAATTTAAATGAAACAAACCTTTTGTCACTTCATATGAACTTAAAATACATACAAATAGAAAATAAGACAAAATTAAACAATTCTTGAAAATAAAATTCAAATTATACGAGGAATTTATATAAAGTATTTAAGTGTTCTTAAGATTAATTTCAGTAAATATTTTAAATTCCAGTGTATTCTACTGTAATATTTGCAAGAATATTATATTTATTAATTGATAACATTATTTGAATTAATAATTAAAGTATATATAAACAAAAGAGTTATTATGATAACTAGTATATTATTATTTAATTAATAATAAAATATACTAAATTAACTATAGATTTAAATAAAAGTATTTTAATTAATTAATTAAAATAAAATCAGAGATAATAATAATAATAATATTATTTCTTATTTATAGTTAATAAACAATATATTAATACATAAAATAGAGTATAATTTCCTTTGATTTATTCCTATAATTTATT
>JAQFZM010001252.1:0-19774 GCA_034695785.1 Galumna obvia | reverse complement strand
AATTAATTGATAATTTATATAATCGTTTTTAGGCGCAAAAAACAATCAAAAATAACTGAGTTTTTAATCCATTAATTTTATTATAATTATTGCTATGTTTTATATTTAATTATATGCTCTCTTGCTTTAACCTGATTTCGATTTAACCAGATAATTTTCTTGGCAAAAACAATCTGGTTATATCGAGCACTAACTGTATTTGCTAATATTTGCTAATATTTTATCTTTTCTTTCTATTTCTTGGATTTATAATGATTTGACATTTGAGTTCTCATATTTCTTAGTGTAGATTAGATTAGTTTTTGTGGATCGCCATTAAAGGTGAGGCAGTGATAACCCCCTCCGTCTCCCCTCTCCTCCCTTTCCTCCCTCTGGGAGTTTCATAATTGATGAGAGTTTGAGAATATAAATCTTAACATCGATTAAATGTATTAGTTTTCAATCCATTCCTTTCTTATATGTGTTTTGACTCTAAACTTGAGATTATATTCGAATTGAAGTGTATTTCCGACAAAAAACAATTCAAAGTTATGTTCAAAAGTCATGCGATCTCTTATCGAAAGCTATTATTCCAAAAGAATAGCATTAAAAGCATTAAAAATATTTGTGAAATACTTTCTCTCAAATAATGGGTTTTGAGACCAATATTTTATTACTCTTCGGACAAACCTTTAATAAAATGATAAAACTTTGTTTCTTTTCTAAGTTGATCAAGGTGATTGTTAGCTCATTCTCTTGTTCTAATAGCGCTATACCTATACATGAATTTTAGTGCTCTATTTCTTAATATAACGGAATAATAGTAAAGAGTTTGTGTTAATTCATTTTATTTGGTAAAAGGCAATTTGAATCTTGCTTGTTTATCTATGACTATGAAACGGATTATTTCTAAAAATACAATAAATTGTCGCTCAATTCCAGTAATCTTGCGATAATCGGATCGTTTGTATGAAACAGTGGTAACAAAGGGGGGGTCAAAGATAGACCGCTTTTTTCAAACGACAATTCCTCCTAAATTGAGTGTCATTTCACTGTCTTTTGACTGTCCTTTCACTGTCCCCTCACTTCCAAATAGAGATTCAATACAATACCAAATAGTATTTATATCTTTGAATAGAAAAAAATATGGAACTTGGTTAAAATTGCATTATAACAAATACGTAATGTATGTTTTGGTCTTATGTTGCACTAAAGTCCAGAAATAACCATGTTTAATTGAAGCAGATATTTATACAAAAGACTAACATTTGTTTAATTGTTATACCTTTTAATAGAAATTCATTAAATATCATTATTTATTGAAAAATTGTTCTATTTACTTTTGTAAGTTTAATTTTTAAAACTTCAATAATTTTTCGTATCTCTAAATATAACATAAAAATGAGTAAAAATAATGGAGAAATTCACAATTTTTTGTGATTTTATCTAACCTTTTAATAAACAATAATTGCTTAAAATTATTTTAAAACTTAAACTATTCCTACACTTTATGTTTGCGAACTTCACTAACTCTGGACATCACTGTTTCACTTTTGTTTCTCAAATTACAAAAGTATGGTTTACTTAAAAATGGATTAAAATATATTCCAAAATATTAAAAAAATATTTTCTTAATTCTTTTCGAATAATGAATTTCTCTAAAAACAGACTTTCATTTGGATCGGAAGAGAAGATTTTGAACTCATTTTGTTTTAAGACATTTATGACTATAAGTGACACAAATAAATGCAGTGAATGTCATAATAAAGCTTTAGGCCAATCATTTTATAACTTATAGATAAGCAAGATCACACTCAGAATCACAATTATTTACTTATATTTACTGAATTTATTGACCAAGGGATATTTTCAAATAAATCATTGTTTTTCACCAAGATAAAACACTTTTTATTGAGTTTTATTGAGTAGTTTTGATAACATTATTCTATCAAAAGAAAAGAAAAAAAATAAATACAATTTCTTCAAAAGGAATTTAATGACTTAAATTGATTGGTTAAAACGTGATCTTGCTAAATTCATATATTTAATTTGATTAGAAAATTTATTTTTTTTAATCTTCCTGTTGATTTTAAAATATAAGAATCAAAATCTCAAAAAATGTGCATGATAATTCATTCTTATTATTGATATAATTATTTAAGAACAGTTTGAAACTATTTATTTTGTTCAAGATTATCAAATTTAATAAATTGAACCCAATTTTAATGTGAGTATTTGTAAATTTAATTTAAGTAAAAATAGATTTCATTTTATATACATAACTCTTTTGTTATTAAATACATACTCATTGAGATTGTTATATAGATTCTGTATATGAATAAGTTAAATGTGCTTGCTCATCTCACGTAGTATATATGCTAAAAATTGCCTAAAATGTATCTGAATTGACATATCGTTTGTATAGATTACTCGAATAAACTGTTGTAATAAAAAGTATTGGCGTTCAGATGTGTTTATGTTTATATATTTACAGTCATTGATATGATTTGTGACAAAATGTAGTGATCGGTCACTCATTCAAATTAAATGGATTACATAATATATCTCTCAAATAATGAAATTCTATTCAAAGTTTTGCCGAAAATCCAAAATAAATGGAAATAAGAATTGTTTCCAATTGTACTGAAAAGTCGATATTCATTCCTATCTATTATTTACGGAATATTTGAGAATTGAATCTCTAATTTATTTTCACCGAAAGATTTATATACAGAGTTTGAGAAATAAAATTGAAAAAAATCATATGATATCAAAGAATAGCATTAAATAAAGTTGTAGTTTAACTGAAACACAGAATATAAGAGAGAGAAAATTGAATTCAATTTAATGAAGCGATGAAAAAACCAATTCATCAGAATATTTGTCTTATCTTACAATTGACGCATAAAAATGAATTCAAAAGAGAATATCTTTTATTTCAACGAAAAAAAATAAATTATAAAAAAATCTTTTGCGACACAAAAATATAAAACTGATATCAGTTTCTAAAACAATAGGAGAAAAAGAGAGGGAATCAGTGAGAGAATAATCACTAAAATCGCCTAAAATAGAGATGAAAAAAGAATATATTCCGGTATTTGTTATCTCTGACATTGATTGGGAACAGAATATTGCATAGAATAGAACACACAAACCATTATAACTGTTGTTTTGTTCTCTAATCTCTGTTCGTATTAGTATTTTTCGCTTTTCTCTATATATTAAAGTTGAGCGAAAAAATTGTTTGAGAATCAGTTGAGTCAAACAGTTTTTAAAAGACTTGGAGGCAGTGATGCGCGAAAAGAGTGAACTTTTTGTCTCTCCTTTTCTTTATAAATACTGTATAAAGTCCTTCGATTCTTCTTCTTATATATCGAGAATATATTGTTTTACTCTACGAATAGCTCTTTATATTTATGTCTAAGCGATTGGATGTAAACGACTGACTCTTCCAAAAAATGCAAACAGAATTAACTTTGAAAGTTATAGCTATAGATAGAGTCCTGTCTATTGTATTATACATTGGATATGAAACGACTGAGAAAAGTGCAGATCAGTGCGAATCACATCACAATGTGTTGAAGCGCTTCACTCTTTAAATTTAAAAACTCATTTATTTTCTTCAAAACTTTGCTTCCAATCTCTTCATTCTCTACACTTCTCTTCACTCACTTTACTCTCTTTTACTCTATTTTACTCTATTTTACTTATATTTTCAAAAAAATTCATGAAATCTAAACTTTTAATCAATTAATTTATCCTAGTTCATTTTTCGTAAAAAAGTATATAATACTATTTAAGATGTTTTCTAAAATAAAATTAAAAATTTTCTTCAAATTTTAAAAAAACAAAATGAATGTTCTAAATATTAAGCAAAATAATGAATTTTCAATTTTACTCGAATATAATTTTTATTTATATTTTAGTTAAAGCTATTGATAGTAACGATGGAAACAAAATACTATTCAATGAGATTTGATTTTTATATTTAGCTAAACCTAATGTTTAGGTATCAGTAAAGCTATCAGTAATTTTTGATATTAGGTTTAGGAATGAGTTTAAGGCTTTCGGTGGTTAAAGTTAGGCCTTAATTACTATAAGTTATTATTTGTTTGCTTTTCGACAAAATAACTAAATAAAATATCAATAGTTTGTGGACTTTCCTTTTATTATGTTTAAAACTAACTAGTTTAATTTTGTAATTTTATTCTATCATATATGTTATGAAGTAATTCTAATATAATTCTGTCATCAAATAGTATTTTGCACCTAAGTGTACACATTTTGGCCTACTTTATCCAGGTAAACTTATTTGAATCGTGTTAATAAATGTTTGTGACTATCAATTCTATGTTTACTCTTTGAATAGCATTTCTCCAAACCTGTAGTAATGCAGTGGAAAGAAATACAGCATTAGTTGACAACTCCTCAGGAGGGCGTCAGTGAGTCTTTTTGAATCAGGGTAAATTTCAATTTGCAAAATTACAAAGATTAATCTATTAATTGAAAGCGTCTCAGCAGAAAGGGCTCGCCTTCATTTGTATCATATATATAAAAAGGTACCAAATTTCACACCAATAGAAAAATATAATTAAACATGTTAAAAACAATCATGGTAAATTAAATATGATTATTATTAATAGTTTTAAACTTATTTTTATTAATCATTATTAAAAGGAATACAATTATTTACTTTATTTAAATGAGCTTGATAAAATGATGCCCATTGAGGCATAAACCTTAGTAAACTTAAAATATCACAAGTTTTTTCATCGGTAATTCCAATATTTTCAATTAATAAATTACAGTTTATATATGAATTTTTAATAATAATAAAATGATCTAGACAATCGCTAATTTTAACTAGATTAAAAGTTTTACAAATAATACTTGAATAATCACAATAAGACTTAATATCACCATTTGAATAAAATTTTAATTTTACAGTTTGCATTAATTTAATTTGAGATCTTTTTTCAACAAAATAATCTTCTAAAAATTCGGAATAATTGTAAACTTTAGTTTCTAAAACTGAAAATTCTGTATCTTTTTCAAAAACATCAAGATAAATTTTAGGATTTTCAATAATTTCAATATGTTTTGTATAATTAGTAATTCTGGAAAAATTCCTATCGCATTGAGAAAAGGAATGACCTCTTACTGGGAATAAATGTGTAATTTTTAAATTGAACTTGATAGATATATAGGAACAAAATTTAACCATTATCCAGTTTTTATTTTGAGAAGGGGCAGAATCAGATAAGAGAATAAGTTCTTTTTCAACTAATTTATTTTTGGAATATAAAAGTTCTATAACTCGGAATAAGCATGAAGTTACACTATTTGGATTTTTTGGAGAACTGCCTTCTAAATTATGGAAAATAAATGAATTTAATTTATGAACATGGACATTAAAAATATAGAGCCAAAGGAGTCTTTTATAAAATAAATTAGAATTAGGTAATTTTGGCAAAGGTCTATTTTGGGCATAATCAAACTCAAGTACTATATATTTGTCATTATTTAAATAAAAGTTTTTGAGATTATAATGATCTTGGACATTTTTAATATGCTTATTATGTAATTCTGGAAATTGGTTTGTTCTCTCAAATTCAAAACAGAAATCACAATAATCTATCCTGTTAAATTTAAATTTGATATTAAAGTTATTTTTGAAATATCTGTGAAATGTACTAAAACCAAGATTAGAATTAAAATTTGAACTTGATAAAAATGATTTATAATTTTTAAACAATATCTTTAAATTGAGATTCCTATTTGTAAAGTATAATTTTTGACTCTTGCTATAATGACTAGGTACTGTAGGATATTGACTAATAAATTCTCTGAAAATATCATGGTTAATTTTCTGTTTCTTGTCACGCCTTCCCCTGAGATCTATGAAAGTTTGATTATTAACTAGTTTAGTTTTTACAATTCGTAATCTTTTTGGCGAAATTTGAATTACTTTTGGTATTAAATAGTTACACACTTTAATTTCTTTCAAATCATCTCGTTTTAAATAATGGTCCCAGCTATGTTTTGAAGACTTGCTTTCCTTTTTCTTTAGAAGATCTCTTAGATAATAATCTTGCTTTTCCTTATCGCATAAATTCCAAAAACTAATAAAAAAAAGATTTTGATTATTATTCTATTTTTGATTTTAGATTAATTTTAACAAGGTATTATTTGGTACTTGATACTTACTCCTCAAAGCTTTTATTTTGACTTGTTTCGTCTAATTTTTGCCAGCAATTATTCTTGCAACAATTCGTTATTTTTATAAACTTTTTTTCCTTCACTTCTTTATTGGCATAGTTGACGTATGAATTACCCTAATGAATGAAAATAATCAAGTTAATTCTCAAATATTTATTAATCAAATTAAAGCAACTTACCGAATTTCTTAATAACTTTATCTTGTTTCTTTTGGCTTTTAATTGTTTTCTTGATTTTACATTTTTGTCTTTTGTTGATTATTTATAATTTCGGCTAATTTAGCCCTACTTTTAATTGATTGCACATTATTTATATTATTAAGGTTGAATACCATTAAACTATAAACTATCACATTTATAAGATTAATCATTTTGACTTTAATTAACTTTTAATCACAATTACTTTAATTAATTGTCTATTATCAGAGATTTCCCTCCAAAATAATTTTACAATTATTGGTTTGTTTATGTTTAGGATTTGTGACCTTTGATAAGTGTATGTGCAAAGTCAGGCGAGCCCTTTCTGCTGAGACGCTTTCAATTATAATAAAAAATATTTATTAATATATAATCTAAAGATTTTTAATCCTACAAAAGATTAAAAGGATATTAAAACAATGAATAATTTTTTTTGTTCAAAAAATACGAGAAATTTAAAATTTGACACAACTTTAAACAAATTTAACGATTGAATACTCTATTTTTTAAAACATTACTTTAATTTTTATTATATATAAAATTTGTCAATTTTTAAAAGTAAAACTTTAATTAATGTCAGGGGTGACCAAAGAGGGTTTTCTGGAATACCCCTTGAGGAGCAAAATTGGAAAACTCTAGAATTTTGAGAACTTAATATTATCATCTTAATCATTAACAAACACTATAAATCTGTTGAAGTTTTTTTGACCAAATCAACCCCTATGACCGTATCCTTTGACTATTGCTGTATATGTTTAATTTTACAGGACTAATGTATAGCTCTTTAGTACTAATATAATATAATAAAGTTCTTTTATTTTACTATACTTTTTAATAATTTAATTAAATGACTTATTCAGAGTCTATTCACAAATTTAATTAATTATCCATTAATTCATTGGACGATGAAATTTAATAGAATCTCTTTTCAACTATTTTCGGCTCTTTTTATATTTTATACTTTTGTCTCCATTATTGGCGACTTTAAAATAAAAATTTCCACTATTTTTAGATAATTTAAATTTTAAGATAAACTTTTTAGTAAACACCAAATGTCTAGCGTTATACAGAATTCAAAGTTATGATTACATAAAACCTAGTTTCAAAAACTTAATTTATTTGATTGTATTGTATATTGTTATGTATTTATCCCTTTTTTATTTAAGTCATACAAAGTATATATAAGTTTAAAAATTAGTTTTAAAAATATAAATAATTTTAATCAAAGAAAATACTGTGAAAATAACAATAAAACATTAATAACTGATTATTTTGTCAAATAAATATCGCTTTAATTTTTTTTATATTATTCTATACTATAGAATCTATAGTCAAACAAAAACTTTGTGTTAGAGATATAGAGCTTTTTCTGTATCTACTTTTGCTCAGAAGAAAAGCATTCCTCGATCAGCGTTTTAAGAATCAAACTATTTATTAAGACTAAATAATTAAGTGCTCAAATGAAGGATACATGATCAATTTATTCTTTATAATTACTTGAAATTCTCAGAATAACCCTCATACAATCATAATTCACTTAAAATATAAAGTTTTTATTTCTAAAATTATAGATTCTAGCCAAATAGCAAAACTTCTGCAAAAATTGATCTTTTTATGGAAAAAGTTTTATTGTTTCACACATTTGTCAATAATTTTATATTAATCTTTTAGATAAAATGTGAAAAATGTTAAGATTTACTTTATGTGATTTAAATTTTTAATAAGAATTTCTAATTTACTTCTAATATAATTATATTAAATGAAAGTTTGATTCTTTGGTTTCTTAACTTTTTAAGCGTTAATTGTGTTAAAACTGATTCTAAAAATGTGTTAAAATTAAAATTGAAGACAAGGTTTTTATAATTGAAAGCATAGAATCGTTTGCCATATATTGTAGAGACAAATCTTAAAAAGTTAACATTTAATAACTTAAAGGTTAATATTAAAAAGTATTTAATTCTCAAATATTTGATTCTGAAGGCTATGATTAGAGTGAAAATATCGGTTAGTGAAGGGGTCCGACAGAAAAACCTGTAATGAGTTTAAATTACATAAACAAATGTATGATATCTTAAAAGATCTTATTTTGTGACGACTTTTAAATAAGTTGTTAATTATGGCAATAATTGATGGCCTGAAAGGAGTGTCGGTTAGAAAGTGTGCAAAACCTGCTTTAGAGGTGTGTTTAGCGTTAGTGTTGTTATGGTAACCGCATTGACATATTTGTGCGGTTCTCTCATTGACTGACTCTCACTCTCATCGCTGAGACATTCGTCAGTGTTTTGTGAGTAACGTATCGGCGATGAAATACCGCTGAACCGACCCTTTTTGGTTTAAAACTGTGTTGTGGCGATCGTACTGACCATCCCTTACCATCGATGGCATCAATGCTTTGGCATTCATTGTACGGTTTGGCCCTTTTCTTTGTCGGCGGATGGCTTTTCGTTTGGTTTATGCATTTAATTGCAATTTTCAATGGGTTTGTCCACAATTTTCATTACTTTCTTCACTATTTCTTTCCTCTTTTCAAATCAATAATAGTTTAAATAATTTATTTAAAAACCTTTTCCTTAGAATTTAAGCATAATTTTAGTTTTTTAAAATAAATGACCGCATATTTAACAGCAAACGAAAACTCCACAAAAAGTGTGAACTGAGCGCCGGCACCGAAACACCACTTCCAGGCGTCTCTATAATTAAGCCATTGGTCGGTATCGATCCCAACCTCTTCTCCAATTTGGAGTCTTTTTTTACTCAGAATTATCCTCAGGTAATGCCTTTTCTATTGATTTATATTAAATTTATTAAAACATTTATTCCCTCAAAATTGATTTCTAATTCAATTATTGAATGAATTACTCATTTGAGCGCTTATTCACTCTTTAATAATAACTTTGTCGACAAACTTTCCTCAAATTGTGATTAATTTCCTGATATTCACTTAATTGGGATAACAAATGAGTCATTTGTTTGATTAGTATTTAATATTTGACCGAAAACTACCAAAACTAGTATTGGATTTCATATATCCATAGATTTATGATTAAACTCAACAAAACTGTCAAACAATGAGAGGACAGAATTTAATTCACTATTTTTACAATTTTATTATTCACTCATAATATTCGGCCACAAATTTTAATGTCTTCTCATAAATTTAGTTGAAATATTGCTCTCAACAGATGTTTCTCAGGGTTTTTGGGCCCAAATTCTAATTACCATTAATTGAATCCAAAACTAATATTATTACAACAGTTTTGGTCTTAAGAATGCAATTATTATTGATTTGTTTTCGTGTTTTTTCTTTTGATTTCTCTTCTGTTTTCTTAAGACAATATTTGAATTGAATTATATTTTATTATTATAATCACAATTAAACTTTTAATCAGAGCATTAACTGATGGAATACTACAAATTTTGGCCCATTTTTTTAATATTAGCGCCAAATTAGTGGACGACATAAGAAATTCCTAAAATATCTTTCATTTGAAATATTTCCTTATATTTTGAAATAAATGAAAGTTTATTTAAAAATCAATAGAAAGTGAATTATCCATTAAATTATGAAATAATCGTCAAATTCTTAGAAAATGTATTCATACAAATTACATGTTTTGTGAGAGAGTTCTCACTTTAATCTAACGATAAGTTTGCCATAAGTTTTATTGCTTTAATAATTACATTATTATTATTTGGGATTTATCTGTTACTAATAAATGATGAGTTCTTTGATGACCATCACATTTGAATTCACGTTCTTTCAAACATATTGTCGACATTGCGTGCGATCTAATCGTTAATCAATAGTTTGAGAATATTTTCTATCGTTGACTTCAATTCTAGCCTTTAATTATAACTTATGTCAATAAGTTTTAATTATAACTGAATTCTCTTTGAATAACATTTTAATTTGATTTTAATGAATGACTTCTCTAAACATTATTTATTAAATCCTTTTCCGACACTTATTTTAAGTGAAAATTTTAACTTTTATTTCAATTTATAGTTTGAACTCTTATTCTGTATACACGACAACAAAGACGCGTCCATAATGTTTGTGACCCGACTCATCGAGAAATACCCTGAAGTGGACGCAAAATTGTTTATCGGCGGCGCAAAAGTAGGGGTCAATCCTAAGATCAATAATATGCAACCGGGATATGAGGCCGCAAAATATGACCTCATTCTTATATCCGACAGCGGTATTAGAAGTGAGTCTTCACTCTCTTTAGTGATTAAGTGATTCTAAAATTGTGTAACATTTTAGTGAAAGAGGACACACTTTTAGATATGGTCTCATCGATGACAGAAGAGGTTGCATTAGTACATCAAATGCCTTTCGTCTGCGACAGAAAAGGCTTTCCATCTGTTCTCGAAAAAGTTAGACAACAATTTAATATCTCTCCTAAACTTATTGTTTGTTTGAACATAGGTTTACTTCGGGACAGCACACGCTCGCATTTACTTATCGGCTGACTTTTTACGAATTAATTGTCCGACGGGTATGTCTGCATTAATGAGGAAAAACTTATTGGACGACGTCGGAGGTATTGCAGCCTTTGGACAATATTTAGCCGAAGATTTCTTTTTCGCCAAATCATTCACTGATCGGTAATATTAAGTCACTTAAAGAACTCAAATGATTTATTACATTATCTAATGATTAGAGGATATAAACTCCGAATTAGTTCACAGCCCGCGTGGCAGAACTCATGCACTGCAGACATCGATTCATTCCAGCATAGAATTACCCGGTATTTCGTTAAGTCATTACTCATTTATCAATTTTTTTATTTCAAATCATTTTATGTAAAAATTACTTTATTTATCGCTTGTATTGCAATAAGAAATGATTTAACATTTCTTTTCGAATTAATAATTAGTTTTAATTTTTTTTATTTTCATAAATACATTTCTATAAATATTTAATTTATTTCAATTTCTTATTCTTTGAGTGATTATTATCGCCATTCTATAACCCAAACACTTCTAAAGATAATTCATTTCTTAACTTTTTTTAGAAAAAAATGTTTTGATTTCTTTATGATCTGAAATACTAACGAATATTTTGTTTTTATTAAATTTATATCTAATTTAGAATTATCTGAATAATGAGTAATAAAAGGTTTGTTGTGTTTGTTGTAACAGTTGGGCAAAACTCCGAATAGCAATGATTCCACATATGATCTTCTTTGAACCCTGTTCTGAATGTTTTATGCTGGGTGTATTGGCAGCATGGGCACTTAACTTCCTTTTTCAAATCGATCCGTTCGCCGTCTACTTATTCCATTTATTATTATGGTTTTTACTCGATTATGTTCTTCTGTGTATAGTCCAGGTCTGTATTTATCGCTTCGATAAACAAATCGATAATATTTTTGAATTAAATTCATTTATAACTTTAATTTAATTTCCGTTTCATTGACTCATCGCTAATCTATATATTTATCTATTATTGGAATCAATAGAATGGTTCCATACCATTTAGTAAAACTGATTTTGTGGTGGCCTGGCTTCTTCGTGAGTGTTGTGCTCTTATTCTTTTTATCAGAGCTCTTTGGGAGCCCGATATCAAGTGGAGAACCGGTACTTTTAAGTTAAAATGGGGCGGAATTGCAGAAGAAGTGAAAACAAAATTATAGCATTTCGTCTAATTTGTGCTCCATTTTTATCAATTATTTTTTTTGGTCAATATTTGGCCCAAAACTCCGAAAACTGTTTACTTATTTACAAAAAAAGTGCCTCAAATAACTTGTATTTGTATATATATAATAACTATACTTATATATAAATTAATAGCAGTCTATCGAAGACATAAATTATTTAATTTTATACAAAAATCAACTCATCATTCAATTCAACTCAATATCTATTAATCATTGAAATTGCATTTAGTTTTTTAAAACAACTTTTAATGGAAACTCATTTCAGTGAAATTCAGCCGAAGATAAGCTTAAATTGGATTTATTTTGAATTAATCGAAATGTCTTCGAAATAGTGGCCAAAATTGGCGCCCATTCGACGAATTGTCGATTAAGTGACTCAATATTTATGAATCACTTCCAGACATCGAATTGAACTCCAATTTATTTCTTCTAAAGAATGCGGTTGTGTTCCAAAGCTTCACTCTTCCCGACACTACCACTCCATTAAAGATCTGTTGCTTAAGACGTGAATTAATTCAATTGTGAAGAAAAAGGCATTTATTTTATATATATATTGACTTTTAATTTATTTTTTCGTTTAATGAAAAACTGAATGAAATGCAACGCCTGAAGTGCTTCTAAAATCAGATGCTTTTCGTCTGATAAATAGTCTGAAGTTATGTCTAACATCTGAACATTGATTGCGATTATCTCAACAATTGTTTGATTTACTCGTCTTTTTGATCAAATAATTTCTTTATCTCAAAGCGATAAACAGTTCCGATAAACAGAAATACTCATACATTGTGTCAAACGACGAATCATTGAGAGCTTCAAATCGTATTTCAGTTCAGATTTACTGATTATTACACACAAAATGACGAAAATATCCAATCGTTAGAACGAATGAATAAATGAATGAATGAGTGATTGTTTTTAAGTCTAATTTAAGAAATTTCTTAGATTTGATAAAAAGTACAATTTTGGACAAAATGTCGCTCCAATAGTAATAAACTTTGAATTTGAAGTTCGAATCTTTCACTAATTTATTGATTTTTTGCATAAATAGAAGAAATATTTTTGTTTTTCTTTCATTGATTTGTTAATTAGCACTCAATTGACTTAATTTTTAGCGCATTATTTATTTTGTCGATTATTTTAATTATAAGATTAATATTTTTATTGATGAGATTAAACACAAAATCAATGATTAATGAAAAAATTTATACAATCGATTGAATGAATGATATAATTGTAATCAATACAGATATCGACCCAAAAATATGTTTGTAATAAAAGTAATGGAAAAATGCATTCCTTTTGTTAAGTAAAACACTTTCATTCGATTTGTAACTTATATCAAATATTATCCATTAATGTAAGACAACTTTCACTAGTCATTAACCGATCCTTTTTTCCAATAATTTTCACTAAAATCTCTTTTTTTTGACTTTTAAATGTATGTATAAAATAAAGAGTAAAAAGTTTTAAATTCTTTAAAACATCCCTTAAAACAAATATTTTTAATTTTTAGTATTTTTTATTAGAGAAATGTTTTGAATTTTATTTTTAGGCTTAAATTCTTTTGAAATTTAGTTTTGGGAAAAACTAATGGTTTGCCATTTGATATGCAATTATTATTCAAAGCACAGACTATTCGTTCGAAATCTATAAAAATTGTCTTAATTTTCTGTAAATAATATTCTGAATAAATTTTATTTGAAAATTGAATATAAAAATGTTTTATAAATATTTCATATTTTATTGTTTACTCATTTGGCGTAATCTAAACTCATATGAAGGCCAACCATCGGACCCATTGTACTCAACCAACTGATCAAATAGTTGGGTCTCTCTATAAGCGATCGATTGTCTTCATATCGTTTGGTTCCAAAAATATTCTTCATTAGAGTTGACGTATGGCAGGGATGGATGCAATAAAAGGGACGCATTAGTAATGGGTGTTCCTATCGATTACAAACTATTTTAAGCACTTCATCTAATTATAACTAACTTTTATTTCATTTTAATATTCAATGACTTACGGTTTGTGTCAGTATTGAACCCAATCTTTGGTATAGATCTGAATCATCTCTAATCTCGACATCATTTTCAGATTCGTTTGATTTGTATAACTTTGGGACAGATTTCCAGATGTCCTCCAATCCAACTAAAGATCCATCTTTTTATACAAATTAGAAATTTTGAAATTTTACTGAAAGTTATTAATGAAATAAAGAAATAAAATGTTTGGAACCGAACCCGATTTGGTAGCATTAAAATAGAGGACCGGAACAGAATGACTAATGCTATAAACCACATGATATTCAAATTTAATGATAGTTTGAGAGGAGGATCCACTGAACTCTTGAGTGTCGACAAAATCACTTTCAATTTGCGAAGAACTTTCTGAACAAACGCTCTCTTTTTGAATATTTGATTGACTTTTGAATTGAGTTTTCGATAAATATATTCCTCCGATTTCGTCCTTTTAATCAAAAAAAAACAAAAACAAAATTATAATAAATTTATTCGAAGAAAATAATTTTTATTGAGTTTTGAATTTTAAAAAATGACATAAAATGTTAAAAATTTCAAAATATATGAATGAAATAGTTTTGAGTTCATTTAAATCAAAGTATTTTTCACTTTATTTGAAGACTAGAACTCTTTCCCCAAATACTAAGTGTTGAACGATTGGAAATTTGGGTAAATATTCTTCTAGATACATTTTAAGTAAACCCCGATTTATTTTAGACCAGTCATCGACTCCCGAGACGTTCCACAATTGGTTAGAGTGTTCAGCAAAGGGTCCTTTTTTCACTTCATGAATGAAATTAATGGCCGAATGAAACATAAAGTCATTCTTATATTTTTGGGCCACTTCTGGCTCAGGGAAAGAGTTGGGCTGAATGTCCGGATGACCCACTAATTGTGCCGAACCGAAATAAAACGGAAGGAACTGAAAGTCATCTAAAGAAAAGGCTCCGTGACTTCCGGCCGGTTCTAAACGATATCTCAGTTGTATTTTGCGGACCAGCGGTACATATATTACACCGAAAAGAGTCAATAACTGATTACTTATATTCCGAACCTCTTCTTTATTAAGTACTTCATTAGAAGTGTCCACTAATTTAAGTTTATATAAACCCATTAAAAAAATAATGAAACACATTTCATGTCCGGTCCCGTAATCGATCCGCTGTTCGTTTCCAAACGAATCCATTAAATATGGTTTCAGTTCTGTGGCCTCAGAAGGCGTTAGTATTTCTCTTAAATGTGAGTCCACTTCTGATTGCATTTGACTGAACCAAACTCTAAACGCTTTATTACCAAATCTTTGGTTTTTGTCATCTAATGGTTTAATCTCATCCACCAATTCTGAGAGTTTGTCCAAAAGAGTGGCCACAGATTTTAAAAGTTCATTAGTTATCTGTTCTCTTCTGTTGAGACCTTTTTCGTGGACTCCTTTTGCGAATTCATTCAATTGTTTAATAAAATTCAAGTAATGGTTATAACCCTCGGATTTGAGCCATAATTGAATATCATTTTGACTCAAAATTCTTCGCTTTGGCTCTGAGTTTGTGGTCATTTCATTAAAAGACATCATAACTTATGATTCATAAGTCATACAATCATATAATCATATATTTATAAAATAATTTTTTTGGGTTTTGTTTTCATAAATTTGTTGATTGAGAGCCAAAAGATGTCGTTTCACTCAAAATCATTTTTCACATCAATTTCTTAATTCAAAGTAAAAATGATTTAAAGGAACTAAAAGTGATTTTTTCATTCATTTTAGTGTCCAATCGTTTGTCTTTTTAATAATAATTTATCAATAAAATTTCAAATTTGATTAAATGTATAAAAAAAGGAAAATCTAATATAATATAGTAATTAATAGTTCATTAGATTGAATATGTGTTGAAACGACCTTGCTCATTTGCTGATTTTAATCAAAAGTCAAAATTATTCTAAAATGACTCAATTCTTTTGGAATTCTAATAAATAATTGATTTTGTTTTAATTACTTTAATCTTTACTAAAAATTACTATTGATTTATGTTATTTTAATTGAGTTTTGACTTACAATCGGAACTTTAGGCTTATTTCAGGCTTTTTTCAGGCTTTTTTTTCTCATTCCTAAATAATATAACCAAGTTTATTGAAAAAATAAACCCTTTAATAATTAGTCAATTCAAATATTTCACCTTGAGTATACGTTGTATCATGATCAAACCCTATTATAAAAAGATACTGACCAATGGCTATCAATTATTGTACATATTTTCAATCGCGTACTTTAATTTCCTAAAAGTTGCGAATCTAAATAATTTAAGTTATTTTAAGTATGGTGTGGGTATCTAAAAACTCAAATCAGATTGAGTTTAGTATCTTTTGAAAGCTTATATCATTTAGATTTTATATCTAAAATTTCAGCTGCGAATTACAATTCTAATTTATAACTCATTCATATAATCATAAAATTTTCTATTTATTGTGAATTTTGAAACTCAATTAGGGTGAAGAAGTGGTCGTTGATATAATTTTTTTACATGATTCTACCCTATTTACCAAGATGAATATCAATTATTTTTCAATATGAGAGGACCCACTTTCTATTGAGTATATATGAGTCGACATTTTATCTAAATTGAGTTCATTCACTGAACAAAAGCTGTTTTGAGTGAAGTCTACCTATAGATCAGATTAAAATAATCGATATATTATTGAAAATAACATCTTTTGATTGATTTTAATTTAAGGTAAATGTTTGATAGCATTTATGATTGCGATACTATTTAAATTTTTTTTTGCTATATTTTGTGAATTTGTTTGCAATTAAATGAGGACTGACTTCACATTTGAATAATTTTGTGAGACTTTATTGTTATTATTGTCTACAAAAAAGTTGAGACCCAATACTTATATAAACGAGTTTTAAAAAAGAGTTAATCGAAAAGTTTTAATCAAATGCTTTGAATTTCTTTTAATGTTTAAAATTTAAATTATTATAGATTTTAAAAGTTTACTTTTAGATATATTAGCTTAAAATTTAAATTAATATGAACTTGCTCATTTTTTAATGTCAGCATAAATTGAATCAAAATGTTTTACAACATTTATAGATTACAAGTAATTATTTCATAGGATTTTGAATAATATAATTTGCGTTCAAATTATATATAAAATTTAAACATAAATATAAAACATGTTTTAAAGAAAGAGATTATCCTTTCTTTTAACGAAAGCCATAAAACAAAGAACTCAATAATTTTGCTAATATTTTATCGATAATTATAGTAATATTCAGGTTTCAGACAACAGTTAAGAATTGGTCGTAAAAATTCAAATAACATTTCAAAACTTTTTTTTAACTTAATTTTCTAAACTCTTCGGTTGGGAATAAAGTATGAGATCGGACCCAATTTAGACCTCTAAAACTAAATAGAGTCAGTCTCTGGCCTGATCTAGGTAATTGAAAATGTCAGATCCGAAAATGATCTGTACTGACAATATTTATAATTTAGTAGTATTGGACTTTTTAAAGTGCGCGCTTGAAAATATCATAAAGAAAAAAGTATACCTAGATAAAATGTTTAAAATATTTGAGGTCTTATTAAAATTATTTGTTTACTTTAGAGAACATTATTTATACTCATTGGTCAGTACTTTCTCTTTATAATAGAGAATTGACCATGATACAACGTAATTTAAAGGTGAAATTAGTAATATACAAATTATTATTAAGGGTTTAATTTTTAAAAAAGTTTGGTGATAGTATTTTAGGTTAAATATTCAATAGGTGGCAAAACGGTGATTTTATCCAGTGCTAATTTATAATAAAAGGAAATTTTTCACATTTTTACTAATATTTATTTATAAAATTAATAATAGAAACTTTATTTCGTAGTGAAGTCTATTCATTATTTGAGGCAATTATTTCTTATAATAAGTAAATGGGATTTCAAAAGAGTCATCAAAATTAATAAAATTTGGGAAAATTAATATACACTTATTTTGAGAAATACTAATAATAATACAGATAATGAGTAATACTTTAGAAATTATTACCTAAAAAATGATAATAATCAGTAAAACTGAGTCAGGGTCAAAAAATTTCCGAACCCGACTTGAAATTTATGTGAATTAAAGGTCTAATAGAGAATAAGACAAAATATTTTTATTTGTGTTTGAATTTTATGAGTTATGTCTTTTTCATGTAGTTATGAACTTATTCTTTGTTATTAATTTTTCCGAATCTTTTTATTAGTGTTTAAAAATGGGAAAACAATTCAGTGTGAAGTAAAAAAAAATACATTTTTGCCTGACTTAGAATACTTTGCTTAGAGACAAACTGAGACAAAATCTCACAAAACATTTTATTTCATCATTTGTTTGTCTGGAATGCAGACAAAGTGATAATATTTTATAAATTTATTGGTCTAAAGTCTAACCCAAACTAATCGTTGTTTATTAATATTTGTTTTACTAAAAACAAAACTAGAATTCAGTTTAGTCTGACTTTTGTTTAGTTTTGTTTTTCGATATAAATTTATGTCTAAAGTTTAGGCCCTAAACACAAATCTCTAAATCTATATAAAGAAATCTATTGTTTATTGCAAATGAACTTGATCAAATTTGCATATAACTTGGTAGTAACTTATCATTGATAAGTATTTAAAATTTAAATTATTATAATTAAACATGTTTAATCAAAACAGTCTTAATGCTTGTTTTATTAAATGTTAAAATTACTAAATATTAAGTATCAAACAAATGCCCGAATTATAGACCTATAAGTTTTGTACTCAAATCTTATGTAATTCATAGTACATAAATGATTGTCTCATCGAATAAAAGTAAACGAATTTCTTCTTTGGTCTAACGTCTGATACCTCCAGAACTGAGCCTTGGGATAGGGGTCGAGGGGTGGGACACAATTCAATAAATTAGAGTTTACTATATTTTTCTGGGAGAACACAGAATCGTAAAATTATAATAAATAAATGAAATGACACTAAGAATTCAATGTTGGCATCGAAGTGACGGACAGAAGAATGTTTAGTGTTAAGAGTCTTAACTTAAAACCATTTTTGAAGGAATTTAATTGTGTTTTGATATTTTGAAATCCTCTTATTTATTGTTACCTATAGTTATATAAAGAAATCTCTTGTTTCTCATAATTGAACTTGGTCTATGTTTAGGCTTTTATTTTTAATAACTTATTATTACAAATAAGAATTTATTGTAATTATTTATTAAACATATGATTATTAAAACTATAATTCTTTAATATTCTAAGATTTAAAGAAAAATGTAAACTTGTTCAATCAATATCCTAAATCTTTGTTTTACTAAAAGTCTAACTTAATAAATATTAAGTAATGATGAATAACCTTGGTCACTTTTGACAATGTAATAGATTTTTATTAATTTTATTACAATAAAATTCCAGAAATTGTTTTCAAAATAAACTTTTAAAAAGAGTTAAAATGTTTTACATTTAAATTGTTTTACATTTAAATTGTTTTACATTTAATTGAATATTAAATCAATAAAAATGTCTTTTGATGACCACTTTGAAGTGTATGTCAATGATGTCAGCGATGACTACTTATTAGCGTTAAGTCTTCAGTCATTAGAAGAAAAGTTAAATTCAGAGGAAAACAAATCTTATGTGAAAAATGATTACGAATTGGCTCTTAGTTTGTCTCAAACCAACGATAA
>JAQFZM010001251.1:0-19781 GCA_034695785.1 Galumna obvia | reverse complement strand
CTATGTTCTCAGAGACCCGTTCACAATAAGCGGGGATTCACTATAAGCGGGTTAACACTAAGCGGGATAGAGTGTATTTTAAGTGAAATTCATTCAACTTTTTCTTGAATTGAATTGTAATAAGTGCAGAGTCATGGATTTGAATTAAACCATACATAAAGTACGTAATATAAGGGTTAACACATTACAAGTGAATTATGATATTTTAATACTTATTCGAGTGATGGGGTCTTCAAATTTCATTACGTTTTTTCTATAAATTGTGAATGAAATGCATTTTAAAATCAAAACATTTTAAGGATTGAAATTCAATCATTGAATTATTAATATATTAATTGTGATTTAAATTTAATTAAAGTTTAAATTAATTCTTCTTTTATTTGACTTAAATTAATATAAATTAAAAACCAAACAAATGGTAAACTTTTGTTAATATTAATGACATTTTTAATAACAAAAGATATAATTTCTTAATAATTGTTTCAAAATTTCAAATAAATGTCTAATAAAATGTCTTAATGTGGTTAAGGGTCAGCAACATTCTGGTGGCTCAGGCTCTGGAAGCGGTGCTGGAGGTGACAAAGACAAGAAGAATCAGAAGAAGGAGCGCTCAGTTCCACCACCGATGCCAACAATTCGTGGCCGTCGAAGAAAGGGTGGAAAAGGACCCGACAGCGCATCAAAGCTTCCATTAGTGACCCCTCACTCCAGATGTCGGCTAAAACTTCTCAAATTAGAGAGAATTCAAGACTGGCTTCTGATGGAAGAGGAGTTTCTTAAGAACTGTAACGCAACCATTACTGCAAAAGCAGACAAAGACGATAACGTCGACGAAGAACGCAATAAAGTCGATGACCTCAGAGGTAACCATTGATTGTCTCAACTTATATCTGACGAATAACTAAATAATTGAATCCTTTTGAAGGCACTCCGATGTCTGTCGGAAATCTCGAAGAAATAATAGATGACAATCACGCGATTGTCTCCACTTCTGTGGGATCTGAACACTATGTCTCTATTTTGTCGTTTGTCGATAAGGAACAGTTAGAGCCCAACTGTTGTGTTCTTCTCAATCATAAGGTTCACGCAGTTGTGGGGGTTCTCAGCGATGACGTCGACCCTATGGTTAATGTAATGAAACTGGAAAAAGCACCGCAAGAGACGTACGCAGATATCGGTGGTCTCGACCAACAAATACAAGAGATTAAAGAAAGTGTAGAACTGCCTCTCACTCATCCAGAATACTACGAAGAAATGGGTATAAAACCACCGAAAGGAGTAATCCTTTACGGCCCGCCCGGAACTGGAAAAACACTTTTAGCTAAAGCTGTGGCCAATCAAACGTCGGCCACTTTTCTCAGAGTTGTCGGCTCTGAACTCATTCAGAAATATTTAGGCGACGGACCAAAATTGGTTCGAGAATTGTTCCGAGTGGCCGAAGAACACGCCCCCGCCATTGTCTTCATTGATGAAATCGATGCCGTCGGCACTAAGAGGTGACTTCCATTAATTATATTCTAACAAATTTTAATCGATTATTAAAATTAGATACGACTCTAACTCTGGAGGAGAGCGTGAAATTCAACGAACAATGTTAGAACTACTCAACCAATTGGATGGTTTCGATGGTAGAGGAGATGTCAAAGTGATTATGGCTACCAATAGAATCGAAACTTTAGACCCGGCACTGATCAGACCCGGAAGGATAGACAGAAAGATAGAGTTCCCGCTTCCGGACGAGAAGACCAAAAGAAGAATTTTCAATATTCACACTCAAAGGATGACTCTCGCAGAAGACGTCAACTTCGATGAACTGGTCTTAGCTAAGGATGATCTGAGCGGTGCTGACATCAAAGCCATCTGTACTGAAGCCGGACTAATGGCGTTAAGGGAAAGACGTATGAAAGTGACAGCAGAGGACTTCAAGCAGTCTAAGGATAATGTACTCTATCGGAAAAAAGAGGGAACGCCTGAAGGACTCTATTTATAAGTTTATTGTATTTACATTTATATTCGCGAATAAAAAATCGGATCTTTTTTTTCCATTAAATTAATGAAACGAAATCTCATTTTTTTAGATCTTTTAGTTTTTAGTTTTTTGAGAAATATTTGAGAAATAAATGAAAAGAATTGAATTAATTCTATTGAATGAAATAAAGTTATGAAAAGTATAAAAAACATGAAAAATAAATATTTTAGTGTATAATTAGGTCAATCAGTGTTAGCTATATATTATCAATGATAATTTATCATGCTTAATTTGGAATGTGTGCAGATCTGGTAACCTCTCATCGGTCACCTATAGGTTGTATTTGTACTAAATTAGTATGGCAAAACTAACTAGATAAATAATAATTATATTCAATTATTAAAAGAATGTTAAGTCTTAACAATAAATAATATTGAATTTTATTCTAAACATGCTAGTTTATCTGATATGATTTTGCTGGAAGATATGAATTGTGTCAAAAACAGGAACAGAACATCGATGGCGTCGTTCGTGTTATCAGAAGTTGTGGTTTTGTAGAGTCGGGATAAGAGTATTATAAAAGGGCTAACACTCCAGTAAAGACAGTGAGAGTCTGTGAGTGTAAAGACGACGGTTGTAATCATTCTTCGAGTCTATCTCTAAATCGATTCTTAATTTTATTTTCTCTTTTATTACTAAATTCATTAATAAAGTGTTTATAAGTGAAACTAATTCTAACCATCGATTAGTGATAATTTGGGTCATCAATGAAGAGTAAATATTTGTACTTGGTAAGTTCAGATATTGAATTTATTTGAATCATCAATAATATTAACTAAGAAATACATGATCTTGGTCATTTCTATTTAAAGTTAAATTGTATTTTTTAATACAAAAGTAAAAATCTTCGAAAACACTAAAACTTCGTTCAAATATTGATTTTTGGCGGAAATGAACTCAAATTAGAGGTAAAAAACAATTTTTTTTATTTCGTTCGTAGTTTTGATTTAAGGCACAGAATATGACTTTTGTGTAAAAAGTGAATTCATAAATGAAATAATGACTTGAGTTTTAGCTCAACTATCAATTATTGGACATTAATTAGACTCTTGGAGTTCAGCAAAAATTTTTCCATCGATTAATGGCAGTAAAACGTTGTCGTCGGATATCTTTTCCAAAACATAATTGGCTGATATGTCAACAAACTCTTTGTGGTCACATTTCCTCTTGAAGTAGTACTGCCAGTTCCCTCTCTTAGCCGGTATTTGTTGTTTGAATTTCCTGAGTGTAATGTTTGGACCGTTAAGTGTTAGCCGATATGGGATCTGTTCAGTCGAGTACTTCACAGTCACATTAACCTGAGTGGTGTCAAACCCTGAAGGCATTCCTCCACTTACGGGTGGAGTCATTCTGTTGTCAAAATTTCTAAATGTTTGGGCTTTTGGTGGAGAAACACATCTACCGATCGAATCGGTTGGCGTTTCATTTGGTGTATCGACGAAAACCTGTGCGATGTGTTTATCCAAAATTTCCTGATCGTTGTCTTCTGGCGGACAGAATTTGAGTTGATTTTCTGCCCGACTCTCTTTGAAAACTTCTTTTAATGTCTTATTGGGTCTAAAACTAGTTTCCGAAGCATTAGTTGATGGCTGACGAACGGTAGGGTTTGACTTATTATTAGTGTTGTTATTCATGTTATTCATGGCCGCATATTTAAGAAATTCCATTAACTTTTTGTCTTCTTTCTCTTTAATGATTTGTGCATTTTTTATTTTTTCCATTTTATCCATGAGTATTCTGGCAAAAGCATCTGGCTCAGCGGCCGGATCAGGTCCTTTACTGGGTTTGGGCGGACGATTCAAACCCTGAAAATTTAACAAATTTGCGTTACAATTGAGTTTTGCATTTTGTTTGATCGCAAAGTTTTGTTTTTTAGTTCTCATAGAAGTGTTGTCGTGTCCGCCAACACAAGACATCGAATCATTTGTTGAGTGCGAGGATATTGACTGAAGCTCTGAGTCTCGCGCAGATGTCGGAAGTACTGTCGCGTACTTTACGTGATAAGGATTGGGCGGATTAGCCATTGCTTTGAACCTCAGGTATGACTGTTGGGCAGTATTTAAACGATTGTGATTTGGAGACAACGGATGCGATTCAGTGGACAAACGGACGGATGAATTGTTTGACGACCTCTGACTTAAAATAGTATTAATTCCGCGCAAAAGAGTTTCTTTAGATCCTGAAGACATCAAATTAAGGCATTGATTGACTGGAAGGGATGGAAACTTATTTTGTGTTTGAGATCTGAGGTATGAATTGGAAGCGTTTGAGTTGAGCGGCATTTCTGTTGTTGTCTGCAGTTCTGACTCTTCGTCGACAGTCGGCAAAACTTCATAGAATTGATTTTGAGTGCTATAGTCTTCAACACTTGATTCCATTGATGACGAACTGTCACTATTGATATCTTTGGAATCACTTTTATCGGAACCACTGTTTGATATCAAATGATTGTTTTGAAAACTTTTCTTCTGAACCAATTGAATAAAATTCGGATAATTCAGATAATTAGCTGAACGAAGAAAGTTCTCATAAATAGAACCACTCAGTTGTTCTTCGATCTCATTCTGTGCCAAATCAAAGATATATTTAGGATCAGAAGTGTCTGACTCTGAGCTCATCTTCTGTTTGATATCATTCCTCACGTCTTGTGAGAGAAGAATAGTTTTTGGATTTCTTATAAACTTTTTGTATATAATATTAACTAATTTTCTGATGTCTTCATTTCCATCGTTTGTCTTAACGTTAAGTCCTTTACAGGCGAACCAAAAGTTGAGCCATTGTTCCAAACCTTCGTTTTGAAGGAATTGTGTGAAGCAATTGACCCCATCGTCATCATTGATGAGGTAAACGAAGCTCTGACTCCATTGTCTCCATCTGTGTATGTCTTGTGGACTGTCATATGGCTCATCCAAGAGTGGCGAAAGTGTTGCCGAACCGCACGGAGTTCTGTCGAGCATCTGATCCATTGATGGGTTATTATTGCAATTATTTAGAAAAGTTGCACTCATTTGGGGTTCACTCGAAGAATGTCTTTGTTGTGAATAGCGATCGTTATTAAGGTTAAGGCACTTATCATTATTTGCTTTATTTTGACAAAACATTTGTATATAAAATATATTTAAAATAAATTTAAATAAACTTAAAAACTGTTGTTTTGACCGTAAATACAATCAAAACAACTCTTTTGTCGCCATTTATTTTTTATACTCATTTCATGTTTATTCTAAAACCCATTCATTGAAAACAACTCGTGATTTATGAATGAATGCAAACTTTTATGATTGGCTCAAACACTGACCGCAAATATTATTCATTACTTTTACTTATCTTATAATGTCTTAGTTTTGGTCACTTAGTATTTGTCTATTACTGGTTGAGAACAACTAATTTTGTTAATATTAAAGTAAAATATATTAGAAATAACTTAATATTAGTTAAAATACAAATCCTTTGCAAAACACTAAAGACAAGAGAAGAAACAAATAACGTATCGAATAATTCTAATAATGAATTGAATTAATGTTTTTCTTTAATAACTTCTTATAAATAATATATTTATCTATTAAACAGTGATATAGTATTTAAAAGTTGAGATATTTATAGTTAAATATTACCACAGTTACCATGCAAGTCAAACTGGAAACAAATGTCAACTTCTATTTAGTAATATATAAGAACTTATCAATCTAATTTGACCATGCTTAAAGAGTTTGTAAAATTAAAAGAATTATAGGAATAGTTATAAACTATAGGAAAGAGTTTTCTTTAATATAAATTAATGAAACAAAAGTTTAGCCAAATTAGAGTACAATTGATTTGATACTAAAATCTATTTTATTTGACTCCAAAATATCCGATTCCTTTCATTCCCTCCGATTCTAATTTTTTAAGACAACCAACGAGTCCTCCAATAAGTACAGAAAACAATCCCTGCGGTCCTAAAATGCCATCTTTTCTGAAAACCCAATACAAGAGTTGCGAAAGAAGTCCAAACTGTCCGGTGGGACCTCCCGGTCCTAAAACTCCCGGATATAACAAGAGTGCTATTAAGCCATTAGGAGCTAAAAGACCCATATCTTGGAAAAGGGAAGTGAATATTATGACGACGGCCTCAAACAAATTAATACATCCTTTGTATGCGATTTTAAGCAATTCCTGTGCATCCAATTGAGGTAAGTCTATGTTTATGGGTTTGATAGTAGGGATGAGAGTAGTTAAGAGAGTCGGCTTTGGATAGTTTTCGGGCCAATACGGGCCAACTAAAGGACTTGCATTCGAGGAAAGTATAGAATTATTAATGTCTTTATTAAATATTCGGGATAACTCTTCTGAACTCTGTTTGACATTTGAGTCCTGAGTGGACAACACTTTTACTAAAATTAACAAAAACACAAAATTTTGATAATTCATTGATATTATTGTAATTTTGGTGATTTCGTTGCAATTGATTTTCATTTAAATTGAAAAGTGTCGAGTTGTAAATGATGTGCAAGCTAACTTATTTACAGATGTTTAGATATTTTGTTTGTTCTTTCATTTATTTATTTAAAGAATATTTAAATTAATGTTTTAATCGTTAAAAATATCTTTTATTTATTCAATATTTGGTTAATTTATTATTTTCTCTTAACTATAATTTTAAAAATTCATTAATTAATGAAAAACATAAAAATATACTCAAAATTAATTACAAATTATTCTAAATTAATAATTAATTCAATTCTTATGAATAAAAAGATATTTCTCTTTATTTGTAAAGAGTTTATTCAACAATAATTATAATTAATACTAATTGTATGGGAAATCTATATTCGTGTTCAATCTTATAGTCAATATGATATTGAAGTTGAAATACTTAGAGTTATCATGCTAAATCATTTTGATCTTTTGAAACTATATATGAACCCTATTCTAAGATTAGAGTTTAAGAGTAGAGTAAAGGGAGAGAGTCTTGAGTCTCGACACTATTGGGTCGAAAGTTAGCGATCAATAAACAATTTATGTCTTTGAATCACAAGAAGTCGCCAACAAATTGAAATGTTTTGCTTCGACAGCATTTTCCTCATCTAATGCTTTGACCAAAACATATGATAACCAAAACCAGTGATGAATCGGAGTTTAGGAAATAGTGTTTAAGCGCTAAACAAATCGATAAAAAGCTATGAATGAAATGAATGCTCACAAGTATTGTGTGTTTTCCACTTGTTTTCGATGCAAACATTTCCACACATTTTGTGATATTTTGATAACACTTTAATGATGTTATTATCGCTCAATAATTGACTTATAATTAAAAGGTTTTCCAAATAAAAGAATGGAAGAGTTTTGTGTTATCTTTGATGAGGACCCCATAGAGACGGCCCGTAATATTGAGATAAACTACAATTTGAATCATCCGTCGGCACCGGTCTCTGTCAGTGTCGACGACAATTTCCAGATAACGAGTTGGAGTGAATTACTCTTCAAAATTAGTTTAATTGTGATACCATTAACTTGGATTATAACCTGTGCTCTTTGGATGAGTAAAACTGTTATTAAATCCAAAGAGGGCTCACTATTAGAACAATGGGTTATCGGAATGTTTGTCTTCTCTCTGATTATTAGTGTTCTCTTTGGATGTGTTTTTATGATCAAATCTGACAGAGCCTACAGATTCGAGTTTGAGCCCCGGGAACCCCTCTCCGAAAACTCTGAATAAGTATGTCATCCATTCTTTTCATATCAATTATTTGTAATTTTAACAAAATTAACAAAACATGACTTGAGTTCTGACTTCTTTGTTATATAATCCAATACCATAAGCAAGGTAGTATCCTTAAATTATTATTATCTAGTTATTTTAATATAAAATCACTAAATGATAATTCCCATAATTAAAAATAAGCTTGTTAATTTGTATTGAAAATTTAAATAACAAAAATAGGATGAATCTTACAAAAACAATTAACAAGATAATAACAATTTGAAAGATCTTGCATTTACTGCATTTGAGTAAAATAAGTAAAATTTAGTTAAAAAGTCAATCATTAGTTATATTTATAGAACTAGTGTTGCATTTCGTGCGTTCGACAAATTAGAGCTAATCTGTCAGAACTTGATGTCAGTGTTTTTTCAATTGATTGATACCTGGGAGCTATTTTTCGTGCCATCGTTTTCTGTTATTATGTAAAACAAGGTTTTTATAGTACTTCTCGCGGAACTATTGACTCAAATTTTTAAATTAAAAGGCAGTGAATGTAATGTGAAATAAAGTATCGTTTTTTGTTGAGAAATTGAAAATTGTTTAAAGAATAAGAACGGCATAACTCAGTACTGGTTCAGATGTGAAACTAAATCGACCAGAAATTCAATATTAATGTGTTTTAACGTAAAATATATGCAAATTTTATTCTATGAAAGACTCCTTTTATTTTATATTCTTCTCTATTATATAAAACAAATGAATTATTGATTCAGATTTTCTTAGCATTACTTCACTTACTATAAGAGATATAATTTAAACCATGAGATGGATTACTGCAGAATTACTAAATTTTCCAAGATCATTCACTGGAAAAGATTAAGAAAATGTGTTTTTTGAATAAATTAGATACACATAAATTATCAAACTCGCCACTTTGCTAGGATCTGTCCTTCAAAAACACTTCTTATTGATTATTATTGAGTAGTTTTTTGAAAACATACATTTTTTTATCAAGATCATTTATTTATGTATGAAAATATTGCGAAATATTACTTAACACATATATTGACAAAAAAAATGATGGTTTTATCACAAAAATCTAAAAATTTTGTAAATAAATTGAGATAAAATTATTGTGGAATAAGTTTAACTAGGTAAAGTCATCTTTATCAAATTATGAAGCTATAAATAAAATTGAGATATAAATATATTATCTTGGATATACCTCTATAATCAAATATATAAATATAAATAACGGAAATAAAGTCGAAAATAATTGGATTAAATCTAATAAATAGAAGACATTAATTAATCGTCAAAACATGTAATTGACTTCAAAAAAGTTTAGTTATTCCGAAAGCGTAGACTAAATATTGCATATGTTTTGCCGATTGACTGCTCATCCATTATTATATGGGTTACCCGTTTCTGGTTAGAAACACAGACATAATTGAAGCTGTGCTCAAACATTAGTGAAGATTAAATTCAGTGTTATTTTATTGTTGTATGTTTTCGGTCATTAATGCATAACATATTATTACTAATAATAAACTTTTTTTTTACAGTTTTTTAATCGCAGAAAAAATTGATTGAATGCCTCTGTTTTTGGCTGAAAAATCGGTTATTCAAGAATTAGATGTCACTCTTATTATGCCTTTTCTGACGAATCGTTCAGAATTAGTGTCAAACAATAATAAAGTCGATCCGAAAACTAACTTTTTTGACTCTTTATTATAAGACGAGTTTTACTATAATTAAATATAAAATCATTTGTGAAGTCTTTCGATGTTTTTTCAATGAATTTAAAAAATTTTGTGATAGAAGTTCAGTGAAATTTATCAAATTTATCTTTCAACTATTTCTACCAATTGATTAACAATTGATTTACTTATTTATTATTTGTTAAATCATAGAAAAATGACCAAGTTTAACTGGTTTAATCTCTGCCATATTGTTATTCTTTATTATATGATTATTTTTGTAATTGTTATTAACAGCAAAAGTATTTTATTCGGCAAAGGTATTATAGATATGAACGGAAACATCAAAATTCCAGTATTCGTGTAAGTCTTCAATTATTAAACCCTCGATTATCGATATAATTAACTCTTGGATATATCTCTGAAAATGTTTGCTATCATTAGTTTAATAGAATATAAAATCAGTTGTTTAGCATTATTTTTATAGAAAATGTATCTTGTCATTTTGAAATGTTTTGCCATCACTCATACCTGCAATCGATATAAAGGTGTGGACCAAACTCTAATAAAATGATTTATTAGTTATCACTATTATTATTTGGGTGAAATCACTCAATTACTAAATGACATCATATTATAGATCTTTCTTTTGATAAAATCAATATTAGGCCAAACATTGGTTTAACTCTTCTCTTAACTCTTAATTCTATTAATTGTATTAATAGAGTTCATATTATCGATAATATTTTGGAAATTTTATTAAATTATTTTCTTAACTTATTTAGAGTTCATATAATTTGATTAATTGTTTGAGTTATATGTTATGTATTGTAGACCGATATCGTGGCTCATTCATGATATTCACAGCGCAAAACTCATCGGACATAAGTCAGATGCAAACGATATGATGACATCGGATATGACTCCAGACTTAAACGGAAACTTTGAGAGACAGCCATCGGATGATAAACAGGAAAAGTCTGCCTCAACTCATGAGATCACAAATAGAGTATCAAACACTCAAACCACTAACGATACGCCAAAAACACAAGACTTGAATCCTAAAGAGAAATATCTCAAAGAAATGGCGGACCAAATGAAAGATCCTTTAATGGAAAGTGAAAACACAAGAATAAGTCTGCACTCAATTACTTTTAATCAAATGTTTAAATACTTTTTTCTCCAAAGAATTGGAAACAAAAGAACAGAAAAGGATAGCAAAACAGCGCTTAAGGGATGAGATTATGTATGAGCCCGACGTTTGGCCTAAAGAAGTGGATCCTTTGTTTACTACAATTGAAATCTATGAAATGCCCGGTTCTGGTGATTACATGAGTTTAGCCACTAATAGAACAGCCACTCATAGAGCACCGGATGAAAAGTCCGAACAAAAAGAGGATAAAATGAAAATAAGAGTAAAACCGAGCAAGGTCATTAAACAGGTTAAACATTTTAACAACAATATTAGGAACTCAAAGGTTAAGAACCAAAAGGATGTTAACGATATGAATATCAAAATGTCTAAACATTTAAACACTAATAATAGTAATTATTTTAAAAACTATTTAAAATCCAATAAAAATAAATTCAATAATTAATTAATACTATATTTTTAAGATTAAAAGGAATAGATTTTGGAAAGTTTGTGCTAGATACTTGTATCTAGTATAGATATAAAATTATTTTGAATTATTTAATAAATGTTCGAATTTCTTGAATATTTAATTTGTTTAATTTTTATATAATCTTGATAATTGGATCTCAAATGAATACTTGTAAGTATGAAAACATTGGAATTATAAGATAAACACATTTTAACAAAATGTATATTTATTTTGATTTATTTTTAGAAAATATTCTGGAAAAAAAATATTTACCTTGATAGTCTTATTTAGAGAAATATGTCATTAAATAATTTGAAATCGATTTTAATGTAAATAATGAACTTAAAAGCCAATGTTGAACAATGACAAAACCAACGATGAAATAACCTTGTCAATTCCAATTCCATTTCAATTTCTATTCTTACGTTTTTATTTTATTTTTTTAACGTCGAATATCAAGCAACTAAGCAGGCAAAGTTTTATTTTTGCTATTTTGCCTTAAACTATTTGAGATAAAAAGATGTCAAATTCAACTAGGTTAACTATTGCCACCATAAATGTTAGTTTATTTAAAATATAAGACAAAACTTAATTTTTTAAAAATGATTGCAATTGACAGCACCCGCCGTATGTGTTCTACAATAATCAGAATCAACCAAAAAGTGGACTCGAATATGAAATTCTTAAAATATTCGGCAAAAAATTTAATTTCAGTTATAATTGGATCGATTGTGACTCGAATTGGGGTTTTTTATACGATAATAATACCTGGAGTGGTATTATTCGACAATTAGTTGAAAAGGTATAAAACAAAATATTAAATCAAAATTTGATAAAATTTATATCATTTAAATAAACTGTGAATAGAGGGCTGATATTGGAGTGTCTGAACTTAGTCTAAATTACGAGCGATGGAAAGTTATAGAATTTGCTTATCCATACTTTATAAGTACCATTACTTTCATAACATATCCGCCAAAATGTTTGAAAGGCATTCAATTCTTATATAAAGTGTTTGAACTAAATATTTGGATCTCAATTATAATGTCATTACTTTTAATACAGTGTTTTCTTTTAATTTTACGATATTTAATGAATATTAGGACCAAAGATAATAATCTTCAAAATATGATTAAAGTTATTTTAAGTCAAACGATGACCAAATTTACTTTAAATGAAAACTATGAGTTCATTCTATTTTATTCGTGGATATTTTCTACAACATGTTTACAATTAATATATTCAAACTGTATTTATTCATTTATGGTAATTCCAATCAAAACTCCGACCATTGATTCGATTAAAGGATTATATGAAATGCAAACCAAAAAGGAACTCGATGTCTATGTACCTGGTCTTGGCAGCCATATCAATTTACTTAAGGTATAAAAACTAAGTCACTCATTAAAAATATTTACCTTGCTCATTTAGTATTCTATTTTTTATAAATTTCTTTAAATTAATAATTGTTCAATTTGAAAGATGCTTGCTAATCTCTATGCTAAAATATTATATTTATTATTATTATTTCAATCTCACAATCATTTTCTTCGTCACTTTTAAACATCGAAAACATTTATTATCATTTATTATATCAAATATATTAAACATTTATTTATATTTGAAACTTTAAATTTTAAAGTACCATGCTTTTTTTGTTACCTAAAATTTTGATTCTAAATATTAAACTTTAAATAATTCATATCTTAGAATATATTAATATTTGGCAAAATATGTGTGACCTCTCATTTAATTATTATTACTAATTATGATATGAATAATATCTAAATTATTATATAATTGATTAGAACTCTAATATCGAAATCTATCGCTCAATATATAAGAATTGGATATACATTGAAAATGTGAAAAAGGGTATTGAAATTGTGAAGAATACTAAAACGAAGAATGCCTTAATAGGAGCAAGGGAAATTTTCAACTACCAATTCTCTTTAACTGAACAAAACAAAGCATTTTATATTCCACCTAAAAGTGAAGACACGACTTTTGGTCTGTCGCTGACAATAGTTGCCTATAGAAGAGGTTTTCCACATAAGAATAAATTCAATGATATGTAAGAGATTTTACATTATTTTAAAAATAATATAAATATTTTATATTTAAGGTTAAAATGGATGCAAAACTCCGGTGTTTTAAATAAATTAATGAATGACTTTAAAGTAGTCGACGATGAGAATATAAAATATGAAGATGATGAATTGAACTTGTTCATTATTCAACATTTTATTCTATACCTTTATATTTTGCTCATCGGATCCATTATAGCATTTATAACATACTTTTATGAGTGTTTTATATTTTGTCGATCGATTCCATTCTTTAAGATTTTAAAAACTGATTTCATTTCAAAAATATTTTAATTTATTAACAAAACATTTATATTTATATCAAGAATCAGGTTTAAATCGGGTCAATTAACCTGCAATTATTTATATCATTGATATAAATATAATGTGAATATAATATCAATTTAAAAGCGTTATTTCGATAAAAGTATTAAAACATTTTTTAAAAATAAAAGAACACAAAATATTCCCTTAAATTAAAGTTTATATAAAACAAATATTATTTTCAGAATAAATTAAAAAAAAGAAGCAAGATCAATGATCAATGATCATTAATTAAATGCTATTTAATGCCATCTCGTGAACAATAAGTAAGAAGTAATCAAAGAATCTGAAGGTTGCAAAACATGAATTCAATTGAATTGTTTATCGAAGAGAAATGAATGTCTCTTAGATGGCAGTGAAGTAGTGTTTGAAATCAAGTCTCTGTGTGTTCACAAAATTGAAATACACGTCAATAGTTTTACACTAAAATAAAACTCAAACATCACTATTGAGTTGAATAAAACACTTTTTAAATCTTAAATAGTTTTTAGTTTTTATTTCATATTTAAATAATTAAATTTAATAAAAGTATATTTAGTCGATAGTTTTATATCGTCTCCAATTGTATTTAGTTTATTTAATAAAAGTGTGCAAGAGTATAATCAATAAGATGGGTATTAAAAGACGGACTGGAACAACTAAATCACCGCCAATACTATCGCATGAGTTCGTGATCGCCAATCACGCAGATATTGTCTCCTGTATAGCTATGGTGTTTGTCTTGTGTCTCCTCTTTCAGGCCACGTCTCCGATGGCGACAATGTTTGTGGCCATTCAGCACAACATCACTGATAGTGAGTACCATTTGACCACTCAATCCATTCATATATATAAGGTTTCACTCAATTAAGGTTTACATGTGTTTCATATACTAAACTCCTTTACAATACTTATTGGCGACTGTTTTGAACCTTAATTTTGCTGAACTTTATTTTATCTTTAAATTGATTAAAGTCTAAATGAATATCTTTGGAAACAGTCTTCACTTCAGAAGTGGTTCACTACACATATGGTGTTAAAGACTTTTGTATTGTATTCTTCTATTTCTTAATATCGATTGTAATGCATGCCGTCATCCAAGAGTATCTGCTGGACGTATGTATACCTGTCCTCCATATGGAGGAACAGTTCCACGTATTTCATATGCTTTTGATTCAAAACACATTTAATTTATTGGAGACTTTTTTTCTATTATTTTCTTTATTATCCAAAAGATATGGTTTTTAGTAGTTTTTGAGACAAATCTTTCTTTAAATTTATTTTTTGTTTTAAATGTTTTACAAATTAGTGTTTGAAAAGTGAGTTATTTATAAAACCAGTCATTGATTTCAGGCAATAAATACCGGTTTTATTAGGAATTAAATGAAAGTAAATCTAAGATTAGATGAAATTAATTACGAATCAAAAGTTTTAGTAATAAAAATAAATTTTACGAAATAATTAATTAAAATTTTGACACTTTTTTTTAGAAAATTAATCGCAAACTCCACTTATCAAAGATCAAACACTCCAAGTTCAATGAGAGTGGTCAATTGTTGATCTTTTTCCTGGTATCACTTGGGTGGGCAGGGGAAATTATCCGAAGGGAAAACTATTTGGCCTCGATTACGAAATTATGGGCCGATTATCCTCACAATGAGATGACTTATTTGTTTAAATTCTATTTCATAATACAAATCAGTTATTGGTTACACGCATTTCCCGAACTATACTTCCAAAAAGTTAAAAAGGATGAAATGGCCGCACGAATCACTTACGCCACTCTTTATCTTATATTCTTTACGGCTGCCTATGTTCTCAAGTGAGACATTTTAACATTTATTGCAAAACAGTCATTCCTTTGAATTTTTGTTTTAGAAATTGTCTAAAAATATATAAAAATTTATATAAATCTTATTATTTTGTTTAACAGTTTTACTCGAATCGCGATCTGCCTTTCAGTCCTTCACTATTCTGTGGAAGCGCTCTTCCATTTGTCACGACTTCTGTACTTCGCCGACAAACTCCAAATCGTTAAATACAGGTTTGATTTTCTGGTCACAACTCAATGCAATCTATTAATTGAATTGTTTTTGTATTAGTTTTAAGCTGTGGAACGTACTCTTCGTTTTAGTGCGTTTGGGCTCAATAACACTCTCAGTATTAACCTTTTGGTACGGATTAGCGACACATCAATCGCTTCAATTGAGTGTCGCTGACGGAAACTTCAATACACAAGTGATTCGGTTAGTATTCCTTTCTTTTTAAATAAAATATTAAATATTGATTAACGACTGACTAATCTTTTATATTTGAATCGTTTTATTTGATTTGAATTTCAACCATTTTTTAAAACTTTTGGTAATTTCCGAATAGAGTTGTAATCAATTAATTTCTAATAAAATAGAATAAATTGTTTGGCCGCCATTTTCCTTCTTCAGTCGTGGATGATGTGGAACTTCATTAAATTTCACTTAAGACGAATGAGAGAAAAGGCGGCCGAAGCGGCGGCCCTCAAGAAAAAAGGTGCCGGAGTCAGAAAGAAGCCTAAGAAAGAACCCAAAGAAGATGTGAGTGAATTACCAGAAGTGGATCAAAACACTAAGAAAGGTCTTATCCATCGGCCAAATAAAGCGTCGCCTAAAGTGAAGTAATTAAATGACGAATTAATTGATAGGAGTTTTAATCGCAAACAAATTATTGTAAGAATCGATGAATTATTTGCTTTTTTATTGATTTAAATTCAATTATTAGTTTTTTTCTGTTATTCTTTGGGACTGTTTTTTATGTATTTTTGATTTATTTCTCGGATTATTTCAATTTATTTACACATTTTATTATCTAAAGTTATTTTTGTATTATTTTAAAAGTTAATTATAATTCAATTTTTAAATTAATTTCTTTAAAATTTTGTTATATTTGTTTTCTCTAAAATTCTTGTTTAAAAGCCTTTCCTATTCCTTCCACTAAAACCTAAGTTTATTTTTAATCAAATTATTCATAAATTGATCCCTATTTTTGATAATAGATTTCAAAAGAGAAACTTATTTACAATACTTTGATTTTAGTTTTTTTTGGAGATTATTATAATTTTCAGTTTATTTTTGGTTCAATTAATTGAAAAATATGTTTCATTTAAGAACTCATTCAGAGTTTTGTCTGTTTTTATTGCATTTTAAGGTCAGTTTTTGAATGTTTTTTGAATTGTATTTACATTTTTATTCTATTTTTCATTAGTTGTTCCGAAAATTTTGCAAAATATAACTTAAATATTAATCATTGATTTCTGTTAAACAAATCTATAGATTGTTTTAAATTTCAAAATTATGGATAAATTTTCATAACTAAAAACAAATAACAAATTATAAAATGATTTTGTATTTTAAATAAAATTAATATTAAATTAAGTGAATATTTTGAAATCAAATTGTCTTCAGAATGTCTATAAATCGATGATAGAATTAATTCAATTTTATGCTCAAAGTTTTCAATTCTTTTGTTTGAAAGTGGTTTCAAAGTTAGACCAACTTATGATTGGAATATAATCGATACGATTTGTATAATAATTATTGAGTTAAAGCTATCGATTAATTTTTAATAACAAATCGTTTATAAAGACTTTAATTACTGATTGTATCAGAATCTAATTATTGATACATTTTCAACGTTTATCCAAATGTATTGAATTATTGTCTCTGAAGTAAAATATCAATAATCACTTTAATTTCAATTTAAAGTTAATTCATATTTTTTTAATTAATTTAAACGAAATATTTATGAGAAACGAAACAAATATAAAGTTTATGATTAAATTCAATAATTCGTCAAATTATGGATTAATTGAGTATTTGTATTAAGTATTTATCATTTAATTCTTAGTTTTGATATTTTTATTCAATAAAATTTTGTTTTAAACATTACTCAAAGTTTAAATCTATACATAAGGTGTGCGAACGAAATATAAATGAGATGTCTTAACTCTAACGCACTAAAGATAATAAGTTTTAACCAAAAACTTTTAAATAACTTAAACAGTGGTCTATTGGTTTGAGACGTTAAGAAAATAACTTCATAACTCGTAGGTTCGAATCCTAGCGATACCACTAATTTTCGAGACTATAATTCAATAAAATAAGATTATTTTTTCCTTTTATTTAACAAAAATAATTTTATTTTGTCAATTAAAGACACTTTTAGTAGTCTTTTATTAGTTTAGTAGTGGCAGGATTTGACCTTTAGACCGGCGCTTTAACCACTATCCCACTGATAATTAACAAAACCTTTTGTTTAAAACTTGTACTCTTACTTTTGTTAGGGCTTTTATATTTGAAATTTATATTTTCTTATTTATTAAAAATTATAATTCATAGATAAGACGAATTGAATCATAAGAAGGATTTTAAACATTTGTTTTTATTTGAGTTAAAGTATGGCTTAAAATAATAATGAAATGAGAAAAATATTAAAATATAAACAATTTATTGAATAAAATTCTAAGATTTAATTATATTTTATTTTAAAAAATCTTTTTAACCAAAACTTTGGCTTTAATTAAATAAAGTGAAGACAATTAAAATAAAATCATTCCATTTAACAATTTTTTCAATTTTAATCGGAAACAAAATTGGATCAAAGTTTGAGTAATTTTTCATCACTTTTTTTATTGATTTCATTCCGATATTGTTTTGTTTCAATGAATGAATTACACTTAACCATCAAGTTTTATTAACCTAACCGTACAGACCATTTGTTTCACAAAACCTGTCTAGTTCATAAAACCTGGTATATTTTTTAACATTACCTCTATGTGAGTTATAAATGTACACAAAACCTGGTCAGTTCATAGAACTTGATGTTCATAAAACTTGTGGTCTATTTTATTGGCCATTTCTTCATCTCTATTCAAATTTTATTTAATTGAAACCAAAACAACGAAAATCTATAAAATATGTCTTACCTTTGATTGAAGTGAATTTGATTTAATCAAAACTAAATAAAAGAAATTTTCAAAACAATTGTATAAAAACAAAGAATAAAAGTTTTAGAAAAATACTTGAAATTTATTTGAAATTTAATGATTTTATTCGAGAGAATATTAATTTAATTTTAATTAAATTTTACTAAAGTTTCTATCATTTCATTCAAACCTAAAACTCAAGATATTATCAAAATTGTTGATTACTTTTATAAGTTATAACTAAAGCATCAAAATATATGCATTTATTTTTCATTTATGTCATATAATATGCACTAAAAAAGGCCAAAATGTGCAAAATATATGCACTAACAAATTTTGAAAAACAGTTATTTAGATAAATATTTAAAGTAAATTTGTATTTGATATCGTCCAGTCTTTAAATAAATAATAAATTACTTACATAACCAACGATTTGATGACTTTTACAATTGTCTTATAATTCTATTTTTAAATAAAATGGTGTGCATTCTCTCACATCTGATTCATAATATTACAACTAGTCCCTATTTTGCCCTTTTCTTTCCTTTTCCGAGATACCATTACATATTTACGTTAAAAATGAAAACTAGAATGATTTGCCGATTAAATCTTAACTCTTAATATGCATTGTATCATATCATTCTTAATAATCAAAAGTAGGTATTAACCAATATCTATCAAAAAGGTCTTTAATTTTAATATTTAATAGTTATTCATCAATATTTTATATTTTCAAGCCATTAATTTAAAAATAATTATACTTAAATTTTAAAATTTTTAATATTTTATTTCATCAATTGATAAATATATGTACTTATCTTCGAATTATATTAAACTGTAAAACAATCCTCATTAATTGTAAAGTCTATTCTTAAGCAATTTTAGAAAAAATACAAAATTTATGAAAATATTGAAAATATGTTGTTTTTATGCATTTATTATTGAAATATGCATTTATATGCAATTATGCATTTTTAAACTTGGTAATTTGGACCCTTATTATATGATCAGGATAATTATCAAATCGAAACTTAGATATCTTTCACCGGTAAAAATATGCAAATGCATGGATTTTAATGCTTTAGTTATAACTTATAACTTCCATTCGGAATTTCAGGCGTTTTTGTCCTATTCCTAAATAAAATTACCAAGTTCATTGAAAAATAACCCTTTAATAGTTAGTCATAAATCAAATATTTCATCTTGAGTATACGTTGTATCATGATCAAATCTTATCATAAATATATCCTGACCAATGGCTATCAATTATGTTTGAAAAAACATGAATTCAATCGCAAATTTTAAAAGTTTCGAATTTAAGTTATAAGTTATAACTTATAACTAGGGATAGGACTTTTTAAAACTAGCGCTTGAAAATACAAGCTAATAAAAAGTATACCCAGATAAAATAATGAAAA
>JAQFZM010001250.1:0-19782 GCA_034695785.1 Galumna obvia | reverse complement strand
CAAAACCATAGTTGGGGTTTAAAAAGAATTTTATTCGAATAAATATTAAAGGAGATATTTAGAAAAAACGAGTGCCATATAAAAAGGCCATGACTGTATACTTAAAATAATTATTTAGTATTATGAAATATAAATGAAATTATTCTTGGTGAATTTAAGTATTCGGAAAATTTACACTTAACCTCAACATCTATTTGTTTTAAGATAGAGAATAATTAAATAAATATCTTGATTAATTTTATTTCAAAATTGATTTGCGCCCCTGTCAAAATGTTAAAAGTTCATACCTTGCATAAATATCAATATATAATTTAACAATTATTATTTGGAAAAAACTTATATTATTTAATACCACATCTAAAACATCTAATAGTTTATATTTCTATTCTGTGCAGAATTAATAGTATTTGTTAATGAATTACTTATAAATTTTTGTTTCAAAATAAAGCCATAAAATATCTATTATTTGATTCATTTTAACAAAAAATAATTTAATATTAATATATTGATATCAAGAATATTATAGTTTTATTCTTATATATGGAGAATTTATTTATTATTTAAATAAATAATTTCAAGTATTGAAACAAAAGAAAATGTCATCAATAGATCCCAATAAGAATTTACCCCAAGAGTTGACCATTGATTCAATTGATGACATTTTATGTGGTGCTATTAAAGTGGAAATTTCATAATTTTTGTTTTTAAAGTTAATAATTTAAAAAAATTGTTTCAATTGAATTTTTAATTAAACAAAAATACTTATAATTAAACAATAAATTATTTAATAAACATTTATGTTGTCTTAATTTACTGTTTGTTTCGATTAGTAAACAAAATAAGACTTTATTTGTTATATAATTGCCGTTAATTTTGTTTTCATTTGACTTTAAAAGTAAAGATTAGAGGCTAACAAATAGTTAAAAATTGTTTGCGATAACATTTGTTTTAAATGAAAAACATTTAAAACGGCCGGCAGTCTCGACACAAATAAGGTATGAGAGACTTTAATGAAATTGATTGATTGAAAAATATTTAACAATTAAATAAACTTTGTAGATTACAAAATTAAATCAATAATTTTTTAGCTAAATAATGTAACAAATAAAAGTCAAGTATATTATAGATAACAAGGACATAATATATTCTTAATCTCTTTATGACAAAATAAGAGATAAAGTAATAATTAAATGACAACTAGAAGATTAATATTTTTAAGTGTTTACATCTATTATCGTATTACCTCACAAAACTTACATGCAAGTATACAGGGGTCGGCAATGATAGTATCACTAATAAATAGTTATTAAAGTAATTTTTGAAAATTAAAAAATAAATCTGATAATTTATTTTTCAATTTATTATTGTGACTCCAACTGGAGTATAATGCTACATGAATATGGTTAAATTCAGTTTATAAAGACATGCAAACATTTGTAAAAAAATAAGTTAAGTAATTTTATATCACTTCTAATTATTTCGTAATAAACTAGGCTATCTTACTTAGTATAAAAGAAAATGTTCTCAAAGGCTTATTATTAGTATATTTTTTCATTAAAAGTATTAAAGTTTAACATAAATTTTCTCTAAAATGTTAGCTAAAGTTATTCTATTATTTTTAATAATTTCTTTAACTCGAGCCGAGTGTCCAACGAAAGAATTATTATCACCATGCTCATGCAAAACCGATGATATTTATTGTGAAGGAGATTTTGACCTAGATCTTCCTAAAATGTTTGAAAAGCTAAAAGAAAGTTCATCCATCAAACAAAGACACTTCAGATCATTTATCTTAAGAAGTAATACAAAAGTGAAGAGTTTGGACGCAAACACTTTTAAAGACTTTACTTTTGAAACGATTGTCATTTCCTATTGCAATAACCTTACTCAAATTGACCGCGATGTCTTTATAGAAAATTATAAAGTTACCAAGGACATAATTATTGAGTTTAACGATAAGTTATCATCAGAAGATCACTCTATATTCGAAATAATGAACAAGTTCAAAAGTGCAAAGAGTATTTTTCTTATCAATAATAATATCACTGAAATTCCTTCCAATGCTTTCAAACCAATAGATAATCAAAACAGTAGTTTAAAAGAACTAAATATCGGTGGGAATAGTATTGAAAAAATTGGAGAAATGCCATTCTATCACTTAAATTCTTTGGACATTCTAAGACTTATCCACACAAACATCCCTTTACTCCCGAACAACACTTTTGTCTTCGAAAACTCTGATTCAAAATTGGAAATATTTTTAACTGGAAATAAGTTTAACACTGGTTATAAGTTTGGGGAAAATGCTCTTGCTCATATACATCGTCCTACACTTATAGGTTTATATGAAATGGATAAACAACAGTACCTTGATGATAATGCCTTTACTCCTTTCTTCAATGCTAACGACAAGAATGAGGTTGAAGTTATAAGAGGAACATGGTTAGATTGCAATGATTGCCGTAATTATTGGATCTCAAAGAATAAGAGTTTTATGAACAGGTTCATTTATTGGGACACCGATGAGAATATTGAGTGCATTAATGGTAATAAAGTTAATGATCCCAAGAATTTTGCAAAATGTAGATAAATGAGTAATTTGAGTAAATGAGTAAAATGATTAAATGATGTAATAAGATTAATATTTGCTTTAATAATTTTAATGAAACAACATATATAATCAATGCCAAGATAAAAAGTATTAATATTCATTTATTGAATAATTAAAAAGAATTTATATAAATAAAAAATATTTAATAATTAATTGTTTCGTTGAAAATATAGTTTTATTTTATTAATTAGATTTAATATTTTGATCCAATTATTGAAATTAGAGAAAAAATTAATGACATCCTTAGCACTGGTGCCGAACCACAACCCGACGAGTCCTCCGCAATAACACAAATAATCAGTGAATGACAAAACAGATTCTTCTTTATAAACAAACATCGGTTTAATTGAATCCCAAATAAATGTTTTGTTAATATAATAGTCTTCACTAACAAATCCTTTAAAATTCAAATCATTGATTCTTGAATTGTATTCAATGATTTCACAGTCTTTGGGACAGATTTTTAAACATTTGTTTCTCAAATCATATTTTTGTATAAAATTATCAAACATTTGATGAATACTTGAATTGCAATCATTTTGTAAATCATTTGAAGTAAAGTCAAATTCTTGTATAGAATTATCGATAATAAGAAGATTACATTTAAACACATATTTTGCCCAATGTTTAAGACACCGACGAAAGCAGTGGAACTGATTACTTGCGTTGAACTTTTTGTCTATACTGTAATCGTGACACACGCCGTGCGGTGGACTTAAATATTTGTGGGCAATCTTCTCTAAAACAATTGTTTGATTATGAATATATGAATTTGTGAATATATAACTGTCTTTTTCTTGTATTGTATACTTTAAAATATTATTTGAACTAACCTTATTACTAAGATCTTTCAAAGTTTTATCTTTGTAATTTAATTTAAGATTAGATTTTTGGTCTAAACCATTTATTTTAAAGGATATTTCTAAATATGATTTCCAATAACATAATTTTGAATTTAAAGTATTGTTTACTAAAATGTAAGACATTTCGCTTTTCTTTAAATAAGTTTGATTATTTCCTTGGTTTATTATAAGTTCAAATACTTTATCTTTTCTTCCAAAATTATCTGATGAATTATAAGGAAACAATTCATAATTTGTAATATTACACCTTGTTATTCTATCTGCAAAAGCTATAGTGCCTAGATTACACGGCATAAAACCCTTATCGAATGATGAATAATCAGAGCATTTATTAATAAATGGTACCAAGAAATTTCTTGATATATGTAATATGAAATCATATTTTGAATTCATTTCGACATCTATTCGAATAGTTTTCTCGTAATTGAAATAAGTTTTCGATATATTAATGGTTTCTCTGAGAAATGCTGTCGTCAAAAGAAGTTTAACAATTATCTGAAATGTTTAATACAAATATAATAAAATACAATATAAATTAAATTGTTGATTATTTATTCCGAAAAATGTTATAATTATTATAATAAAAATGTAATTAAAGATTATTTTATTGGAATTGGATTTAATGATTTACCAAAAATTATTAATGATATTATTTTCGCTAAAATATTAAAATTACAAGTAAACTAGAACATTATTTATATTTTTCTGCTCATTTGAAGAAATTATTTCATTGTTTTATATTAAAAATTAATAAAGAGTCTACAAATTCAAATAATCTTTATGATATTATGTTCAAATTAAAGTCTCAAATTGAAAATCGTTTAAGTATTGATTTCTATGAACTTGATTTAAAAGAAAACTTAATTCATTGTAATGATTGTATTCGAAATCAATTTATTAATAACTGCAGAACTGTTTACCGAAGAGCGAATGATTATCTAATTAAACATTTTTCTTTAAATATTAAAAATTTAAATTATTCTGGTATATTAATACTGGTATATTACAGTAATGGCCATGGTCAACTTGACAAGGGGGTATTGCTATTTTTGACTACTTTTCTCGCGATAGGGGGGTATAGGGAGGTATTTTCAAAATGGCCGCCAAACCTAAAATAGGTAGTTTTATAGGTGTTTATGGGCATTTTCTTGCTTTTTGCATTTAATATTTATGTATTTAACGAATTCTATCATATTTAAGCGAAAAAACTAAAAATTTAAGTCAAAAAACTAATTTTTCAAAAATTGAAAATTTAAAGTCAAAAGAAATTAAATTTACTTCTTATAGATATGCGTTAAAAACTGTAAATTTGACGATTTTATCAATTTTTATTATGTTTTTTGTTATTTTTATTGTAAATTACAACTTTTTATTCATTTATTCTCTTTATTTTTTTGCTTTTGCGAACTTTTCTCTCCTTTTTTTCTCGCCGATGCACTGGGGGGAAGGGGTATGCCTTCGATCACAGGGGGGTATTTGGGCTATACCCCCCAGATGGCCATTACTGGTATATTATAATTTTGACAAAACAAACAAAATTAAAGTCAATTAATGAATCATAATTAATGATTTTAAAATAAACATTTAATTGGTGGACTGTGTTGTCTTAATATATTATTTTATAGATAAATTAATCTTACCTTAATATATTTAGCAAATTGTTTTTGATTTGAATTTTGGTTTATTATATTTTTGAATCGGCTGCAATATCTGCTCAGAAATAATGGAATGATAAATATGATGTCATTAAATGTGATTCCGTGCCATAGATTGAGAACATTTGTTAATCCAATGATTAAACCAATAAAAAATATTTTTGCCTCAAAATTGTATTCAATATAATATTTGTCATTTATCTTGAAATAAAATTCTCGGAATTTACTATGAGGTGTATCATAATTGTTACTTTTAAATTGAAATATCATACTTTTACATGATTCTGGACAATTTTTATAACAATGTTTTTTTAATGGATTATTAATTTCATTGACATCTCTATCAGTTTTATAACAAAATTTAACCATTGGTTCAATCGTTTGATTGATTAATAGAATAGTATTTAAATGGTTATCATTTGGAATACAATTCCATTCTTTTTCATATCCCTTACGATAGCAATCGTTGAGACACTCGAAGCGATTACTGTTTCCGTATTCGTGACATTTCGTGTCATAAGGTTTCGGTAATTTATTGAATGAAATTTTCTTAAAATATAAACTAGTTAAACTAGATTGTGAAAATAAATTTGGATTAACTTGGAAATCTTCTATCAATTCATCAGGGTAGAATCTTGAATCATGAATATAGAATTTAGATTTTACTATTTGGAAGACAAAAGAATCTTTATACAAAAAACTACTCATATCCCAAATGATTGATATTGTATTAGAGATATCATTTGCATTTGAATTAAGTGAAATATTATTTTGAATAAATGTTTGACATTTTCCAAGTTTTGAGAAAAATTGTTTTATTGATTGATTGCAATAATAATATTTCCTAATCAATTTTTTATGTTTAATACAATTAATATTATCTTGATAAAAATCAAATTCCAATTTAATTCCAGAAAAATCGTTAGCAGTTTTATTATTAATATAATTTAATTTTTTTAAAATTTCATTAGTATTTTGCAAATTTGAAAATAATTCATAAAATTCTCTATGATATATATGCTTTTCAATATGCTTTTCGATATGCTTTTCAGCATTTGAAATATAAGGTCGAAATTGATGAAGATAATGATTATATATTAATATATTATCAATTCTTTCGTGGAATATATCATAATTTAATGAAAATATTGACATAAACTCTTTCTTATTTTGCTTAAGGTTTTTATCTAAAAGATATTTTTCAAATATATTCTCAGAACAAACAGTAATCGCAGGAAAGGAATCATTTTTGAATCGATTATTAGAATCTTTATATTCTTGCCAATCGACGGATACTAATGTTTCGAATTGAAGATAATTTATAATTAATACTATCATTTGATATATAATTATAGGTAAGGATATTAATTTAAATAATGATTTCCAGTTAATTCTTTCTAATCGATTTAATATCAAAACTGTTTTAGATGTTAAAAATTTTAACAATATCATTGATTTTATCCATTGAATAATAAATTTCATATTTATAAAATATATTATTAAACTTTTAAATTTAATTAAAATTTTCTTAATAATTTCACTTATATCAATGAAAGCCATCCCAATCCAAAGGCCAAAAAGTCCGCCAATATTTGCAATATAATCAAATAAAGTGTATTTTGGTTCACAAATATATTGAAATTCAAGAAAATTTCTATAATTAATACTTATTTTTGTTTCATTGCATTTCAATAATAATGAAATGTCAAAACGGTTATTAAAATAAATTTGTTTACAATCAATAATACAAAAGTCCCTACAAAAATTAGAATCGATTTCCGTAATATTTTTCATTTCATTTTCATCGCAAATTCTTTTCTCTATTTGACTCGAATTCATTAAAATAAAATTTTGAAAAATAAAAGGATTCGGTAAACACTGATATTTTTGAAAATATTGATTTTCAGTGCATTTCTGAATACATTCAAAACGACTAAATTGATCTGAAATAAAGTGAGTGATCTTAAGTGAATCCAATTTGAAAAATATGTTATAAAAATTGAAATTTTTAATTGAAACTATTAAAATTGTTCTAAATTATTTAAAAATTATCGAATTTACTAGGGATTAAAAAGAACGGAGTGTGGCGCAGTGGTTAAAGGCACTCCTTCTTGGCTTTAATACTGAACTCAAAGGGATGTGTTCGGATCTGGGGCGGGGCGTACTTTATTCGCCTTAAGGTGTTACCACATGGAGCTACCAGAGGCGGGTAATTAAGGCTGCGTTCCGGCAAAGATTCTGGGCCGGCCCAAGTACTCAAGGACAGAAAATGAGTAGCATGTTGTTTGTAATTCCACTACAGCAGCATAGGAGAGGAAGAAGCAGTGCTTCTTAAAATATAAGCACATCCAGCACTATCCGTTTCTAGTATAACTTTAGCAAGGGCGATGGTGCGATCCACCGGCGACATCTGAACGAAACCGTTGGCGGTGGACCTTTAACCTTACTTGGTAGGGGCGCTAAATTTAATTTCCTCTATTTCATGTTTACAATAGTGCTTTCTCTTTCCTGTTGTTTCCCCACATCAACAAACTGTTGTCCTCAATATTTATCAGAGATGACTTCGTTTATCTTTTTAAAAAAAGGCAATAAATGATGGATTTCAACAAAACGGAGAAGAATAAAGAAATATTTACAAACTGCAAACCAATTAATTCATCTCAAAATATCTATTTTATCAAAAATTTATAAAATTACAAAACAAAGAAATGTCATCTATTTAATAGATTTATTAAATTTAATGAGAAGTGTTCAACAAAATTTATTTTTGCCAAATTTTGCCAATTAAGCAGGGATAGCCAGTAGTGTATGTGGTATTCCAAATTACCAATTGGAGCAGTAAAATTAACAAAATACCCCTCCGTCGAAAAATGAGCTGAAGGACCCCTCTAGAGAAATTTTGACAAAATTATATGTTAAAAATCGTTTAAAATTCATTTTCTCATTTAAGATATTTGATAGCTTTTTACACAAAAAATCCATTTTTATTAATTTATTAATAAGTGAAAAATAGACAAAATATTGCTTTTTGAGTGAAACATCATGTATAATAGGGTAGTCAAAATGTTTAGATCATCGGAAAAATTGAATAGTTTCAAAAGTATTAATCCGTTTTTAATTCTGTAAAAAGTATATTAAAATATCATTTATGCCCGATTTTATAATTCTATTTAAATTATCTAGTTAAAAATAATTTTAACTGGAACAAATGCGATACCCTATACTAAAAACTATACCTAATTTGATTAAATAATTTCTTTAATAAGTATCTTAAAGAGAAAGAGTTTGTGTTCAATATGAAACCAAGATCATTTAAATCGGTTAAGAATCTTCAAAATGGTGGTCGTTTGAATATAAATGTTTTCAAGCAAAAGTCCTATTGGAATACCCTATAGAAAATCAGATCACCTTGTACCTAATATATTTTGTTATTTTTGGATAGAGGACATTGAGTAGAACAAATTTGTTACTTGAGACATTTTGATCAGAGCAAAGGTAAGGCCGTAACGTTGTGTTTAATTTGGTGAAAATAGTATAATATTATATTAATATAATCCAAATTAAATACTCTATATCGTCTTTACCTTGAATCTGATCAAAATGTGTCAAGCAACAAATTTGTTCTACTTAATGTCCTTTATAGAAAAATAACAAAATATTTTAGGTACAAGGTGATCTGATTTTCTATAAGGTATTCCAATAGGACTTTTGCTTGAAAACCTTTATATTCAAACGACCACAATTTTAAAGATTCTTAACCGATTTAAATGATTTTGGTGTCATATTGAACAACAACTCTTTTTCTTTAAAATACTTATAAAAGAAATTATTTAATCAGATTAGATATAGTTTTTAGTATAGGGTGCCGCATTTGTTCCAGTTAACATTATTTTTAACTAGATAATTTAAATTGTTTTCATTTTATAAAATCCGTCATAAATTATATTTTAATTTACTTTTTACAGAATTAAAATCGGATTAAAACTTTTCAAATTATTAGTGGTAAAGCACTAAATATATATTTCAATTGAACTTGAATACAAATGAAATTAGTCAAGTACATTAAACTATGAGCAAAAATATATTTAGTGCTTTACCACGTTGCTTTAAGCTTTCAAACTCAAAATTTAATTTAATTATATTTAGTTTTCTAATGATGGGACGCCAAAACTTTTTATATTAATATGATCTAGATAATATAACCTTTAATTTAAGACCAAGTTTTTAGAATCAGTTAGACTAGCTAGACGCAGTGTACTTCTGGGAAAGAGAATAGATTTATTTGTGGCAATTGATTTTTCCTTAATATTTTTTGAAATATATAAATATGTTTGACTTTAATTCAGTGGTTTCCTACTTTTCCTTTCATCAATTTAATTATTTTTTTTTGTAAAATAAAAAATATATTAATAACTATATCTTTAAAATCATTTTTAATTTTGTCATATAATCAATTTATTATAATTTAGTGTATTTATTTTTTCAAAATATTAATTCATTTCTTATTTTGTAATTAATTATTTGTAATATACAAGATTTTAGTGTAAAATCATTTAAAATAAAAAAATTCTTATTTTAAAGAAAATTAATATTTTTATGTTTTAATTCTTAATGTTTTTCTGACATTGCCAAACCTTTCTGTCCCTGCTGAAGGTATTATGTAGGGGCAATTTTCTCCGACTCAGTGAAGTGGGCTATTAGGGGGGATATTTTGAAAATGAACCAAATTTGTCTCAAAATCAATATAACGTCATTTTTACGCTGTTTTCTGATACTAATGACTATATTTAGTCATATTTTAATTTATCAAAATTAATTCAAGAAACTAAAAATATTTTACTAAAAATGCTTTTGGTTTGAAGTGTAACGAAAATAATGGCAAAAATAAAGAGAGTCTTCCTTTTCAAAATTTGGTAAATATTCATTATCATAGATTTTAAAGAAATTATTGTTATTTTAAGAAATCAATTTACCTTATATAACAATTTGCTACAATAAATTTGCACAATTGAAAAATAATTATTTTAATATCACTAACTACAAGCAACTTGCTCATCTATCAGTATAAGATAATTTTAAATCATTTCATCATTTTACAAAAATTTTTAAAAGATGTACTTTCTTCAAATCAATGCTTAACTCAACAAATTTTTATAAATTTTTAGTACCAATTGTAATGATTAAACAAATTTTACCATAGACCTTAATGAAGATTATTATTGTTTCTCCATATTTTCACAACAAATGAATGAACAAAATTGCAAATATACTATTCTACCAGGAATTATTTCAGTAAGTAGAATGCTATTTTTGATCATGATACATTTGAACATTTCAAAACTCATAGATCTTTTAAAATATATAAATGTCTGTTTATATACGAATTCATAATAGAAATAATTCATTAATTATGAATATTGCAGGGTTACTGGTTATTATGCAACACTTTTGTCATTCGCTATAAGTCTTGAATAATAATTGGTTTAGTAATAAAAATCGCCTTTTCTTATTAACTATAAAACTTCATGTATTATAGTATAAGTCAGTCTGTCTATCTCTCTCTCTCTCTTTCTCTCTTTCTCTCTCTTTCTCTCTCTCTCTCTCTGGCTCTTGATTCTTGTCTTCAGTTTAAAACACTTAAATGTTGTGTAAAATTATGGATCATGATTTAAGTTATAAATGTTTTAAACTATTATTTCCAAACTTTTGCTTGATAAGTTGTCTTTTCCTAAGTATTTGTGATTTATTCGCCAAATATTTCTTTTTAATTTGCAGTAAAACAACTTTAGTTTCGGTTTGGAATAACCGAAACTTTCAAGGGGAATTTCCCGCGGAATTTCCTCGAAGTTTTCCGCGAACATATGTTGATGAGTTTAGCTCAAAGAAGAGAGGAATTGGTGATAAAATCCTATGGTTTAGCTCAAAAGCCCCCTAAGGTAACAATTTTAGCCCCCTAAGAAGCAGTTATACTGTATATAGTGGAGGCGCCGGGTAATGAGGAATTGCTTACAGAAGAGAGAAATTGGTTCTGAACAACTTTGCTCTACAGCTTTTTCAGATGAATGCTTTAGCCCACTAAGAAGCAGTTATACTGTGATATAAACCGAATGAAATATCTTTGAATATAAATTTGAAATTTTACTTGATAAGTTATAACAAAACTGAAATAAAATATCTTACAAATATTGTTAAAAGACCTTGCAATGATCAATGCTTATTAAAGTGTAAACTTGATCATTTTGTTGATAATTAGTTTTTATATAATTGAAATTATTCGTCTCATTTTTAACACTTTATTTTCTTTATTTAAAAAATCTAAATAATTGTCTTAAAGAATATTTTTGAAATAATATAAATGAAATGAATATTTCATATAACAAAAGATAGAAAACATGCCTAAAATATGGTTTTTAATAAACTTCAAGCAAATTATGTCTAAGTAGAGAACAAGTTTTAAGGAATAGAATTTAAGTTTAATTTGTAATCTTTAATACAATAAATTTAGTCTACAATTAAAAACCAATTCTTTCTCTAAACATTATTTGCTTCAAATTTATTTAAACAAGGTAAATTAATGAATATGGAAATCCGGGGAATATTATCAAACCTGTTTTGATCTTTGAATTCTAATTAGAAAAATAACATCAATTAAAGAATAATTAGATTTTAAATGATATAATAAACAAAAAATATTTACTAATTAATCAAATTTTTGTCATATAATTAGCTATTTGACCATTTAGACCATAATTCTTAACATCAATTGGACAGCCAACCCACATTTTAATCCAGTTAATTCCAGTTATTGTTGTATTAGTGACTATTTCTGACAAAAAAATAGTTATATTTAACACAAATAGGTTATACCTAAACTTGATTATCAACTGTACCTGTACCAGCTTTTTCATCAATCTTGGCAAATTGTTGACCATTGTATCTGTAAATAACTGATAGTGGCTTTTCATTCTTGTCCATTTGATAAGTGCAATCCAATTTAATACGAACAGGAGCCAATTTAATTGTGAATGTTGTAATAGCCATTTATGCTAGGTCAATTTTATTAAGGCTAAAAATAATAAAATTAATATTTTATTCATTTTTTCTGCAGAAAAATATTAGTGTATTTTTATTGAATAATAATTTTGTAATTCAATGAAAATTTTATTCAATTATTTAAATTTATTTTCATTCATTGATTATAATATTGGTTGTGAATTATGTTGTAATTCTTTATAAATTACCCAAGCACAGACATTAATAATTAAACATTGAAAGTTGGGAAATGCTTAATCAAATTATTTTTTTAACCAACAGAATATGATAAATAGAATTATAAAACTAAATTTTGTCAAACGGTGTAATTTATATTTTTTAATTTACTTTTATAATTGTTAAAAGTTTAAATTTAAATATAATTTTTAAATGAATAAATATATAAATAGTATTATGATCAAGTTATTTTATTTGAAAAAATAGTGAAATAATATTTTTTTTTATTTTGAAATATACTTGTTTCAGTATTGATCAGTATAACCTAGATTCTTAAATATGTAATTAAAGGTCAATTTTAATAGAAAAATTAAGAATAAATTATAAATGTTGAATTATTTTGTAAATATTTATTAAGTTCTTTTCCAACATATTCATAAATACTTCATTTTAATAATGTTATTAATAAGAAATTTAATTATTATTATTATTTTGTTTTAACAAATATTATATAAGAAATGAATAAAAAATAAAATTTTAAGAAAGTAAACAAATATATTTTATTAATACTTTATTGAAAAATTTATATTAATACAGTAAAACACTTTTATAACCAGTATGTAGGATCCGACAAATGACTTGTTATAACCGGGACTTGTTATAAAAGATCTTAACAATAAAATTTTCTTTAATATTAATATTAAAATTTAATTATTAATTTTAAAATATAATAATACATCGAATGGCATAAATGTTTAATTAATACTCCTTTATAAGAGGATAAGTCAATAATTAATTTCTGTTTTTGATATATTCTTGAGTTAAAATTTTGTTTCTCCAATGAATTCAAGAATTGATAGTCAATAAATTGTTAATTTAGTTAACTCTTGAAACAAAATAAAATTAAATGTTTGTAAACAATGTTTACAACACAAAACAAAAGCACATTTAAACAACTTTTTATAATTTCTCTTATGACTTGTTATATCAGATAATTTTTGTATGTAAACATAGTAAACGCTCTTAACTTAGGCTTGTCATAAGCGGGTACTTGTTATAATCGGGCTTGTTATATTCGATCCTTTTATAATAGAAAAACCACATTTGGCTCCCGTTCTTGAGAATTGGATAATTATAATCTGTGATTTGCTATATCTAAGCTTGTAATAACCGGTTTTTACTGTATTTAAATAAATTATCAAATTTATTAAATTTTACCAAAATTTATTCAGATTTATAGAATACAATTTGTAGAACATTATTACTAGAATAAAGTGTCAAAAAAATTAATAAAATATATTTCATAAAATATCAATTTTTAAAAATTTTAGAATTAAGAGTAATTAACAAATACTAATCGATAGTTTAATTATTATTAATCAACAATAGGTGAAATATTAATGTTGTTAATTATATTATTTTGAAAATTATTTTTATTATTTCGTTGAGAATACTTTAAAATAAAAATTGGATTAAATGTATTTTGAATAAAGATTTTTGTGTTGAAATATAGTTTTATTCTATTAAAAATTAATGATAAATATTGTGGTAATAATAAAATCGAAAATCCAAACCAAAGGCTTAAAATACTTGCGATAAGACATAGGAATTCCTCGAATTTCATCTTCAGATCGATTTCATAGATTATTGTCTGTTTGGTTGGATTTTCAAATATTATAACCGGGGGTCTATCTTCAAAGAAATCTTCTTCTTTGACTTTATAATTATACACTTCCATCACACAATCAATTCTCCAACATTTATCTTCACATATTTTATTAGGTTCTGCTTCACTCAGAGCTATATCTGAGAAATTCATATCTATATTGGCTCTTGCCATTAAGTTTAAAGGAAATTTATTATGCCTCTTGATAAAGTATTCTATTTTACATTGAATTAAACAATCTTCTTTGCAAGGTGTTTTATCAAGTTTAGTAAGATATTTTATTTGAATTTTTTCAAAACTTAATAAATATGTTTTATTAGTGATAATTAAATTTACTTCATGCGTTTGATAACCATGATGCAAGATCTTCTTTCTGTCGTTTATTTGTATATATAAACGAAATTTCTTTATTAGAGGATGGTAAGTTTGATTGTTCAAATGTAAGATAGCAATAAAACTTATATTATAGTTATTATAAGCTGGTAGAAACTCATATAATTCATCCTTTTCATTTGAAATTTGTGAGAATAAAGTGATATAATATTGATAGTTATTTATATACACGGTGAAATTTCCTACATCTAAACAATTTTTTTGAATCACATTGTAGTTATTAGAAAAATTTATATCACTTTTGTAAAATAAACAACTTGAAAAAAATTTTGGTCTATCATGCAAATATTTAAATTGGCTTAAAGTTGATAATTTAGCAAGATCTTGCTTTGTAGTTGAATTTATAAATTCAGTTTTCACTTGAAACAGTTTATTGTAATTAAGTGTAATACCTGGTAAACTTATGGTTTTTTGTGTATCAATTTTGACATTCGTCATTGTTTGATATGAAAAATACAATTTGCTCATGATCCAAACTTGATAAAAACAGCCAATTAAGCAAAATATTGAAGAAATTAAAGTTTGATTAATAAATTTTTTTAGGTTCATTATAAACCTTAAAAATATTTCAAAAGTTAAATATTTAAAGATGAATTAATTAACTATACCTTTTACTTGGTAAATATATATGTTTAGATTATATTTTCGATTTTTCAATTTATCATAAAAAGCTATCGATTATTCACATAAACCATAAAATGAATTAATATTCAAAATATAATTATATATTTTATCTTGCAAATTAATTATATATTTTTAAAAAATTATTTATATATTATAATATATTTTAATAAATATATAATTTCACATCTGGCTAGCGACTTCAATTTATTAGCTAGGACAATGATAGACTTACAATCGATAGAAAATTGATTTATAATATTTGCAATAACTTTTCATTAAAATGATATCATTTAGAAATTTTATCGATCAAAAAATTATACCTTCTTATGAAAGATATTTAACTTCTATTCGAGATGAGTCAAAAATATTAAACAGCTCTTATGAAATCCTTATAGATGGCCCCGAATCAAATTAATAGAATATTAAATTTTACATTAAATTTTGATAAAATGAATGAATTTTATTTAACTTTTTGTCTAATAATTAGTAGTTTTAGAGTATGTTTTGTGAAATATTTCCCATTAATTAAAGTAAGGTCTGATTCATCTAATATTTCTAAAATTAAAATAAATTATTATTAGTTCATTAAATGAATTGTTAGATTTACCTCTATCTTCTTCTTACCTCAAACTATTCAGTGTCACCAAGGGATAATTTTGATATATTTATATCAATATTTGTTCTTGTAATTAAATCAATAGGAAATTCTTTATTTTTCTCGATAAAATGATTAAGATTGCATCTTATTATACAATCATCATTGCAAGGTGTTTTATCAATTAAAATTTGAGGAAAAATTTTAAGGAAAAAAATATTAGTAAGATAATTAATCTGGATTTTTTCATAACTTACTAAAAATGCTTTTTTATTAACAATAAAAGATATTTCATTAGTTTGATATCCTTAGAGTAAAATCTTTTTTCTGTCATGAATTTGTATAAATAAACGTAATTAATTATTATGATCTTGATAAATTTCGAGGATTGATTCTCAAGGAAACAAAATGTTGAATGTTTTTTGCAGGTAAAAACTGATATGATTCATCTTGTTCGTTTGTAAGTTGTAAAAATAAAGTAAAGAAATAAGTATCTTCATTAATATACATGGTAAAATTTCCTACATTAAAACACTCTTTTCTAACCAACTAACTTGATTAGAAGATTTTACTTCATTTTTGAAGAAAGAACAACTTGAAAAGATTGTTGGCTTAACATGCAAATATTTTAGGATGCTAGAAGTTGATAATTGAGTAAGGTCTTCAATTTTAGTTAAATTATAAATTCATTTTTCAATTGAATTTGTTTATTTTAATTAAATGTAATACCAGGTAAACTTATTTCTTTATTTGTATCAAATTTGACATTTGTAATTGTTTGATATGAAAAATATATCTTACTTATAATTGAAACATGAAAACAGAAACCAATAACACAAAATATTATTAATATAATATTTAAACTTGATAGAAACTTTTTCTTAAATATTTTAAATTTTAAAGAATTTAATATAAATTTGCAAAAAATTAATAAATATTTGTATAACTTCATTCTAGTTCGTTTGAAATAGGAATTGACAAAATCAGTGTTTACAATTAATAATATTTAATAATATTTTTAGATATATTCACTTTTCGTTAAGAAATAGTTATGTTAATAATTTTTGATATTATTCAAATACATATCAAAGACTTATTATTGCAAAAATAATTGCGATATATTGTATAAAAAATAATGTATATCATTAAACTTCCTTGTACATATGAAAATTTATTTTATACAACAAACTATTCCCTATAATGAATATAAATAAGGATTTCCAGCTTTAGACTTCTCGTAATGTTTTGTTTATATTGTAAGGGTTTGACTACAAAAGTAGGCATAACATTATAACGAACGAAAACTGATTTGTATAGGATTTTGTGCTATATCACAGATCAGAAAATACTCTATTTTATTCGATTCTAGATTGAAGATTTTTCGTCCTTTCGGTTTACAAAAATATTGTGAGATAAAAAGATAAATTTATAGGAGGTAAAATTTGTGATTTTAGGAAGAAAATTAATTTTATACAGTACCTATAAAATATTTTACTGTATTTTTACATCAAATAAATGAGATATTAAATCTACATAAATAATCTATAAACCAAGGAGGGTTACTTTCTTAAATTGGATATATTTTAATTTTTGTAATTATTGTCTTAAAATTAATTTAAAATACTTTTTTAGTGTGAACACAATAATTTAATGATATTTCAATATTTAAGAGCTTATATCTACTATTGAAAAATTTATGGCTCACAATTAAAAAATTTGTTAATTATAACGATTTTGATAAAATTCACCTCTATTTATGATTTTCTGAATTAAAATAAAATTTCTCTCACTTGAAGTATAGGAACATAAAACCTTTATTAAAGAGCATATAATTAATTAACTTTAATTAACGTTAATATAAGGCTTAAAATTAATTTTTTGTATTTTATATATTCAAATTCTCCGTGATACCATTAAGTTAGAGAATCATTCTTTTTAATACCTTTAGCTTAAATTATAAAGAGATATTGAATCAAAACTAAATTTATATTATTTATAGATTTCGAAATTTTTTTTTCCAAAAATCCCAGATTTGACCAACTATATCTCCTCTATCTCTCAATATTTTGGTCAATGGAAAGGACGAAAAATTTTCTAATTTATAGTATAATCGATTAAAACGGAGTACCTTCTGATCTTGGATATAGCACAAAAACCTGTACAAATCAGGTTTCGTTCTTTATAATGTTATGCCCGCTTTTGGAGTCCAACTCTTACAGTATAAACCAAACATTTCGAATAGTTCAAAGTTGGAGAACCTTAAATATATATATTTATTGAATTTTAATTCTAAGATATTTTATTTCATATTACTGAATAAAATAAAACATTTGTTTGTAATAAATTATTCAATAAATAAAACATTGTTTGAATAATTATGTTAATTAATTAATAATAAATTATAACTAAAAATTATTAGTCAATTTTCATTAATAATTAAACATTTTTCTTAGATTGCCAAGCATTAAAATAAACTAGATTTTTTGTAAAAAAATATATAAAAGTGATAAAGATTATATCGTCTTTTGAAAAACTGATCATATGAAGTGGTTGTGTAATCAAAATTTGTTCATAACATCATTCAGTTCTTGAGATTTATGATTTGATTATTATAGGTTAATAATATAATTAAAAAACAAAATATTTCCAAATGATCATAAAACAATATTTTATATAGTTTTAAATATTTAAAATTAATTTATTAATAATTTTTTTATGAATTTGAATTTAGTTTTCATTATAGGAATTTTATTGGTTTAGTAAGAGCGATATATTGATAAATTTAACAGAAAAAATTAATGCTTTTACAATATTCCGATGTTTTGCTAATTTAATAACCAACAATTTTTTAACTTTCCTTTAATATTTTTATTTATTTTGCCATTCTTTTAATAAAATTTTGATTAAATTTAAAGAAAATTTCAATCTAAAATTATTAATCACTTTTTATTTGATCTCTTTTAACTATCTATTACACTCGAATTCCATTATAACTCCATATACAATGAACTTTCCTGTTTAATGAACAATTTCTAAATCCCAAATCAATTTCAATATACCCTAATGTTAAAAATAGTCCATTATAAGGAACTCCAATATAATTAACAACCTTCTATAATGAATGCGATATTTATGCCACTCTAATAGAAAACAATATTAAAACTGATCCTTTATAATGAACACTAAAATTTTTCAAAAATTTATAACAAAAATTTTCTCTAGTTATTTTTAAATTATATTTATAAACCAAATGGATATTAATGTATTTTTCAGTGCATCAAATCTTTTACAAAGCATTTTTGCAAAATTGATGACAATTTTATTTTTTGCAACTTCAATCATTTTAAAAGAATATTTATTCATTTTCACTCAAATCTCTTAAATAATTTATTATTAACAATAAATAGCGCAAATTATTTAAAGTAAAATCAATTCATTTTGATTTAATTATTAAACATTTATTTGAAGATGTTTTAATAGATACCCATTATAATTAACAGATTCCTTAATCCAATCGTGCATATTATAATGGCATTCGAGTGTTATAATTTCAATTTTATAGAGATTTGAAAATTTTGTCACATTATATTTGAAATCAGTTTAAAAATAATTACCCAAAAATATAAAAATAGGATTTAATAAACAGATATTTTTCATTAGTTAATACGATCGGTTATTAAAAAGCATTGATTTTATTAGTTTTGGTTTCAGTTTCCACTTCATAACAAACATCAGTTCATTAGATTGGTCTTCATAACAATGGTTTCTATTTAACATTAGTGTCTATGGAAAATGGGTTTTGGATTTTAGATTTAGTTCCTAAGAAAGGTTATTTCATAACATCTGTACTTCATATGATCGGCCTATGATATGTCTTTCACTGTTATAAGATGTTAGTTTTTTGTCATTTTTATAAAATAAATATTACTACGTTCAAAAAGTTTGTTTCAAAATAAAAAAGAGTTCATTTTAAAACGGTTAGAGATATTTTGATTTTGTTAAAAACACGAATGATATCCACTTACGTGTGGTTTTAGGACCAATTTAAAATCTTTATAAAGTCACGTGATCTATAAAATATTGGAGCAAATGCAAAGGTCATAGTCACAGAAAAAGCCATAGGTGGATTTCGAATGTGACCAAACATAAATGATAGTAGAAGAGTC